>JANPWX010000358.1:1083923-1106414 GCA_024734555.1 Trochalopteron elliotii
GGCTGAGGGCGGGCAGCCGCCGCGGCGAAGGACCGCGCTCCCGGAGTGCTCCGCGCGGCGTGAGGGGCGGGCACGGCCCCTCACCGCCACACCTCAGCCCGGCCCGAGCGCGGGAAACTCCCCGCCCCTCACTCGCTCACGCTGCGGGGGCTTTGACGTTTCTGTGATGTTGTTGGTACTGCGGTACCGGGTGAAAAGCACAGGTTGAGCGGTTTGGTGCAGAAGTGTTTTGTTAACAGCCAAATCCACCCGTACTGACAGATGGATGCGATAATTTCACGCAGTGAAAGGACATTGGGACATTGGAGCGTGTCCAAAGGAGGGCAACAGAGCTGGGAAAGGGTCTGAAGCACAAGTCCCATGAGGAACAGCTGAGGGAGCTGGGATTGTTCATCCTGGAGAAAAGGAGGCTCAGAGACCTTGTTGCTCCCTACAACTCCCTGACAGGAGGGTGTAACTGGGTGGGGGTCAGGCTCTGCTCCTGGCTAACCAGCGACAGGATGAGCGAACATGGCCTCAAGCTGCACCAGGAGAGGTTTAGGTTGGGCATTCGTAGGAATTTCTTCACAGAAAGGGTGATTAGACATTGGAATGGGCTGCTCAGGGAGGTGGTGGAGTCACTGTCCCTGCAGGTGTTTAAGGAAAGTCTGGATGTGGCACTCAGTGCCATCATCTGGTTGACAAGGTGGTGATCAGTCGTAAGTTGGACTCAACGGTTTTGGGAGGTCTTTTCCAACCTAATTGATTTTGTGATTCTGTGATTCTCTGAAGTAAACCTGAAAACCTATTCCAATATCATCCCACAATCACTGAAACGATATACCTACTGATATGTAGCTATCATACCTACAGAGCTCTCAGATGCAACAGCCAGTGGTCTATAAAATAACAATCATCAGAATTTACTGCAAGATTTAGAGATGACAATTAAAAATAGGATTTATTCTTTCTGAATAACTGATCTGATGCACAACCTTGAATTCTTCCTTATTAGTCTGAGTTACTAAAAGAGAACACAAAATGTGTGAAGCAGTAGGGCTCCTCCAAAACTTTGAATCTATATTTTGGATTGCACTCTGCATTTCTTAAGAAATCCTCTTAATCAAGACCTTGCTACAATACCTAAACAACTTTGTTCAATAGCTTCACTTTTCTGAAATCACTTAGAATTTTTTTTCTTCCAGTTTTATATACTCATAATTTAACAAATACTAATGAGTAACTCCATAGCAATTACTTTCACTTAGTTTTGTGCAGTCTGACATATGCCCATAATTAATGGGCCTGGCAGTGTACTTGTAGATCATAATCTCGAAATAATAGCTGGGTTAGTAGCTAAGGTCAGGAAGTTTCTTGTAATCACCCTTCATTCAGACTTTCAGCCATACTTATTTGAGAAGTTCATTAAATTACAGGTTTTGTTAGCAAACCCTCCTGTCTCTAAGTCACTGGCCACTGTTTTTGTATAATTGATAAAAGGTCCAGGAGGTTTCTTCAGTCCATACTGACAAAGATGCTCCACTTCAGGTGTGCTGAACAAATGTTTCTGTGCCACCTTCTTCACTGACAGAAGCAAAAAAATAAAAATGCAGTATAGTTTTCCTTGCTTATTCAAAATACTACTGTGTTCAGAACTTTCCATTTTCAAAGTTCAGACTGTATTTTTTAAATCTCAACTAACATCACTGTTACTAAAATACTTGTTTTAATATGTTTGTTTTCCTGGTATGTTTTCTTTCTGAGAGCTTTTGCTGCCTTTAATGAACTGCTCATCCTAACAGCTCATTCCTCCAATGTCTTTACTTCTTTTCCTTCTAGTCTTGCACTTCTCTCTGCAAATCCTGACACACCACAATGCACAAATGCTGTAACTCTCTCTCTCTTTCTCGTTGGCTCCTTGGTATCTAACAGCACATAAAAACTCACTTCTTGTGTTAATGACCAGCAGAATTTTCTGTCCAGGGACTGGGACCTGCTCCGTTACCTACTCACTCAACCTGTGTAGCATCTCAGGCACATGGTGTGGCACTTGGGGTGTCCTCTGCAAGGCCAGGAGCTGAACTCCATGATCCTTGTGAGTCCCTTCCAGCTCAGGATATTCCACAGTTCTATTCTAATTTCTGCTTCTCTTTTCCCCAAAGCAGAAGCAGTCCAGCACTGTGCAGGGATGTCCCAGCCAGCATGCAGAGAGGAGCAAGGTGCACAGATGGAAAACAGCCTTGTGTGCATCCAGAATTGCTGGGAGAAACAGTGTTAGCCCCTCAGCAAGCACTTTGCCTTGCCCCTTGGAGCTGTTATCCATCACACAAGAGCAGTGTTCTGCAGGCAGTCTGCATCAGCTGACTGAGGAAAGCTGTGCTCAAGCTCTCCCTTCCTACCCCAGGATCCCTGGGGTCCTTCCAGTGGGGCTGGAAGCATTGAGCTGAGCAGCCCTACAGAAATAGCTTTGTCTCCCACCAGGAGGATCAAACAGGGTTGGAACACTTGAGCATCCTTTATTTGGTTGGGTAACCAGATCTGCACAGCCTGTGGGGGAATGGTGTATAACAAGGTCAGGTTTGGGCCACGTGAAACTCAAAACACGGGGTCTGGTCTTCCCTGGTGTGCACTGTCACTGTGGAACAACTGTGGGTTTATGTAATCACCAGTGTGCAGTCAAGGCTGGTAATTGTGCTCTACAACTTCCTTGGCTACAGCTGCAGCCAAAGCAACGTTACTCTTCAGCCTCCTTTTTCTAGTTATCAGCAGAAATTTAAAGCAGAATATGCCTTGATTAGATAAAGCTGTTCAGGATGTGCAGGAGGTTGGGCAGTTTGCTAGAGCAAAGTGGGAGAAACGTGATTTCATGTTGCTGTGATGGATGCCCTACAGCAGTGATGTGAAACAGAGCAGAGGTTACCGAGGTAACTCCTGGGTCCTATGGAGTTAATGAATGAATGGATATGTGAATTAACTAGGATGAAATACCAAAGCAGGCTTTGGAGATGATTTTGGGAGCTGTCTCCCCAAGTGAATCCATTTAATCTTGGCTGTGATCTGCTTTTTCTCACCTACCATGACTTTCCGTCTGCAAGTGCTGATCTGGTTAAACCCACTTGTTTCTTTTCAGAAATCTCTGGTTCAAGGTGAGTTTGGATTAGTTCTGCACTGCTTGCACAAGTAATTGAAAAGAGCAAGGAGGTGCCAACTTCACCCTGAAACCAGGAAAGGAAAAATGCTGGGAGAAACCCTGTGGTGGCAGGAATGCTGCTGCAGGGCAGTGAACACTGGGGACAGCTTGGGATGCCTCTCTTCCATTTGGCTTCATTATTCTCCCACTTAACCTCAGTGTTTTGGTCCTTTATCCTTTGTTTGCCAATAAAGACTGATTTCTTTCCTTTCTCCAGATGACAGCTATGCTGGGAAACCATCCCTTGGGATTTCTCACCCAGAGGGTGAGAAAAAACAGTGGTGCCTGAAGCCTTCAGGAGCCATCCTGCGTGGTCCCCCCATGGGAATCCTGCTTTAACAACTCATGCACTGAGAAGAGCACCAACAGCCACAACAGATTGCATTCCTGGCCCTCCAGAAAAGAAAAAAGAGATAATCCATAACATTCTGCTGTAGAAATGGCTCATTCCCAGGCATGGGGAAGCATTTATTTGCTCAAGCAGTACTAACACTTCAGTGGAAATAGAAGAAACAGAACCTGTTTCCACACATGCACCATCCCAGGAAAACTGTCAAGTACAAATAAGCAGCATTGATACAAGGTATTCCACAGTCACCTCACCAATATGTCCGTCCCCTGGACTGGATTTTTAACTTTATAAAGACATTTAGTAGAAAATTGTATAAGAGGACAAGAAGTATCAGGAGTAACAGGCACTTGTCATTGTTAGGTATTCCCCAACATGAAAAATTTGCTTCATCATTACCAAACTTACTCCACCTTTTTTTTTTTTCCATTTTGGAGAACTAAGAGTCTTAAGGATCTGGCTTTTGTTCTTCACAGGAGGAGGCACTAAACATGACTGACATCAGGAGCAGTCCATCCATTGGAAACTTAGATAAATGTGTGGGTCAGAACATCTTCCTGCTGCTTGTTGTGGAGGGTTCCAATGCCAACTGCTGGGGCTGGTAGAGGAGGTCTGCTCACAAGATGGAGCTGAAATTTGAGTTGTGGGGAAATGATTAATGAAGGACAGAAACACATCTCGAGGTCCTGATGCCACAGTGATTTCTGCTGTCAGATAATGGGGCAGTCCCAGCTGGAGGTAATGCAGGAAGTTATTCTGCATCTCCCAAAGACCATGGCTCCAAGGAAATCATAGTGCATGATCTGCCAGAGCAAACGGCACCTTTGCATTCTCCTCCTACTCCCCTACCTGGGAGCTTTCATTATCCTGTCTATTTTGACTGAACACCATGTAAAATAAAGCTCCAGTCCTGCTCTTCACCAATGGTGCTATGAAAAGCAGAAGTGGATGAAATTAGAACACACATTTGGTTTAGGCATCAGGATTAGGTTTTTTGTGGTAAGCACCATAGATTTTTTACATTCAAGGAGAACTTCAAACTTCATTTCAAAGACTAAAACGCCCTGGGGGCTTCTTACCTTAAGCCCCAGCTGCTTTTCAAAGCGTGGAGACACAAAGGACCATGGACCCATGTTCTGTGGTTCTTCCTGACTCCAGATGAAGACTAAAGGAAGGATAAGGGTACATAACAAACATACACATTTAACTTTTCAGCAGAGAAAGAAAAAGAGGTTTTTGGTTTTGTAGCACCTCCATTTTTTTCATCTTGGCACTGCCTTTGAAATGAAGGCATGCCAGACTCAATTTCCTTGCAGGTCAGAACTGAATTCAAACCCCAAGTATGTCCATCATTAGGGTATACTGTGTGTATATTCTGCTTCTTTACTGCTGTTTTCAAAAGCTACTAAAAGGACTGGACTGCAAAGACCAATACAAAAAATATCTCAAATGCTTTGCTCTGATGTTCAGTGCTGCTTCTTGGAAGCTAACAATAGCAGAGAAAAGAGTTCTTTCAACACAAGTGATAAACATTTCTGAAACATCCCACTCCAGAAAAACTTGGATGTATGAGGGGGAGAACAAAGATAAAAAGCCACTACAGCTCTTCATCCTAAAAGGCAGGCAACAGATTTAGTTCAGTACCTCAAAGAGACTAGAAACACAAAGGTAGAAGCCTGGCTGACCTTTTGCATGGCTGTATTTGCTCAACTCCTGCTGTAGAGCTTCCAGAGGGAAAGGACAGAGCTCTTCAAGTCTCAGAATAGCTGTGCTGTGCTGCTTCTCTCCCAGTGTTTCTCTTTGCTTCACCAGAGCATAGTAATGCTTTCCAGAACACAGCACCACTTGGGTGACACTAAAAAAAAAAATAAGAATGTTTCCAAGTTCAGTGTTTTACAGAAACTTGATGCAGAACAGCTTCACACTTCCAACCAAAAAAAATCAGTCAAACTTCAAAGACAACTTCATAAAGCTAAATTGTTTGCCTAGACCATCTTTTCTCTTCTTTGCCTTCCCTCCCCTCCAACAGCTGGCAAACTAACCTTTGGGCACAGTATGCCAGAGGTCCTGTTTCTTCAGTAATTCTGGGAAAGTTACCTTACAATGGGATTGATCTCTCTTAGCTTTGACTATTAAAAATTAAACACCCAGTCAAAGCTAGTCCTCTCTGCACTCTCTGTAGGAAATAAACCAGAGGGAGAAAAGTCCCTCCAGAGTACAATTCTCTGCCATGCCAAAGCAGGACTGCCTGCTGGAGAGACACTACACCCTCCTGCAGTCACAGAGGTCTTGGCTGCTGAATCTTACTGGAAAAAGCAATGAGATAAACTACACCCTTTGTGCCTCACCATCACACTTTAAAAACCCAAGATGCTAAGGTACTTCCAGCCTTTTGACTGGGGGTAAGGAAGTGAAGAGGAAGGAGGCTCAGACTTGAGGCAAGGGGCAGATAAGGGGAAAAAAAAATTAAGGCTGAATTGGTCACTGTGAACAGGATTCACTGTAATACCTGAAAGGAGAGAGATGTACACACACTTTATCATTGCCCCACCTCATCAGCTCAGGTGTTCCAGCCCCAAAACAAAAATTCTGGATTCAGTTTTGGGCCACTCATGGCAAGAAAGACATTGAGGTGCTGGAGTCTGTCCAGAGAAGGGAACTGAGCTGGTGAAGGGGCTGGAGCACAAGTCCTGTGAGAAGCAGCTGAGGGAGCTGGGGAGCCTCAGCCTGGGGAAAAGGAGGCTCAGCAGGTGCCTTTTCACTCTCTACAACTCCCTGACAGGTTGTAGCCAGGTGGGAGTTTGTCTCTTCTCTCAGGTAACACACATAGAACCAGAGGAAACAGCCTGAAGTTGCATCACAGAAGGTTTAGATTGTATGTTAGGAAAAATTTCTTCACTGAAAGGGGCAAGCACTTGAACAGACCTCCCAGGGCAGTGGTGGAGTCACCATCCTGGAGGTATTTAGATGTCTAGATGTGACACTTGGGACATGGTTTAGTGGTGGACTTGGCAGTGCTGGGCTAAGATTAGACTTGATGATCTTAAGGGTCTTCTCCAACCAAAACAAATCTATGATTCTATGATTCATGTCACAGCTGCTCCAGTGACTGTCACCTAATGGACATGGTGCAGAATAGGACCCATCAGGTTGGTAACTACAGTCACAAACTCCCTGTGAGGCCAAGGGGTGACAGCCTAAACACTTCACTGTTTTGGAGACACATGTGTAAACTATCAACAGTTACCAGAGGAAATGGAGAGGAAGTAAAACTAACCACAGTCACCCACCATAAAACATTTTCCCCTCGAAGTCACTTCTTTCATATCACATCAAATTTGAGCTGTTGGGTAGGAGAAAGGGACAGGACATTTCTTTTGAGCTTCTCCTCTAAGAAAGCAGAGCTACCTTTTGGGATCCACTGAGGAGTCACCAATGACAGGCTTGAATGTTGTCCCTGGGGCCATTTCTTCAAAACTTGATACAGCAGCCTACATGGAGGAAGAGTTGGAAGTTACTAAATCTTGCTGCTTTTCCCCCAGGCCAGAGTCAGAAAGAATACTGAGACAGGGTTTTGGTAAGTACAAAATACAGAGTCTTCCCTCTCCCTCATATTCCTATTCCCAGTGAAAAATGGGGTGATAAGCTTCCCAAGAACACCATCATGCCAGGAATGAACCCTACTTCTAGGTCACCTCCACCCAGCTTTAATCCTCAACCTGTTTGGCCCCAAACAGGCAAAATTCCACTGATTTGACCCCAAAACATCAATCAGACAACAGAGAGGAAAAAGAAAGAGGAGAAGAGAACACAAAAGAGGATAAAGAGAAAAAAAAGAAAGAGGAAGAACATTTTTCATCTTACTGGCAGCCTGAGTAACACTTTGGGAGAAGCAACAATGAGAGGTTTCCTGAAGTTTCGGACCATCTGCCGCCGGAGTAAATGGAAATACTGCGCTGGGGTGGTGGGATGCACAACTGACATGTTCACCTGGTCACCATCAACTCCCTCTTCTGAGCTGTCACACATCTGTGCAGGGGGAACACAGCAATACCTTGTCAAAAGCAAGCAGTGAGACCATGAGAGCAGTGAGATATGCAAGAAAGAATCCAGGCACATGAGGCCCACTGACCTGTACAGAACAGATTAGTCAATATCCTAATTCAAGAGAGGAACATTTCAGAGAAGAAATGGGTTTAGCATTTAACTGGCAAGATTGTGTTTGCCTTCTTTGAGCACATTGCAGCACAGCTCCCAGAGCACTGACTGCCAGTGCTGTGCTGGGGATGTGTTGCCCTGAGGGGTGTGGTGGGTACCTGCAAGAACCGTTCCATCCGGCACGACGAGTGCTCAGGGCCTGCACCATCATAGCCATGGGGAAGGAGAATTACTATCCCACTCTGCAGAAGCCATTTGGCCTCACCTAGAAACACAGAATGAGGAGGAAGGGAAGGATGATTTCCACAGAACACATTACTTTGCACAAACTACTCAGGAAAAAGAATAGCCAATCTCCACATCATTAAATACAAGCCTGAAACATGCTGCTGGCATTTTGCCCTGAGGTTCATTACAGTGAAATAACATATGTAAGGTGATCTGAAATTTCTGAAATCATCAGGTACCTCTGGGCTCCCAGAAGACTTAAGTCTCCACATGGAGCACATGACACAGTGAAATTTTAAAACTTCATCTCTGCAGGTGTGATCCCAGCATTATCCTGTGAGCCAGTCCTGGCTAAATCAGCAGTGCTTGTTCCCCTGAGCTCTGCCAAACCTCCTGCACTATACAAGAGCTTACAGTCAAATCCAGAAGGTAATTCATCCCAGCTTCAAATACATGTGGGTGGGATAAGAGGGCCTCTGAATTTCCATCTATGAATACAGAGGTTTTATATCTGAGCACTCAGAAAACACGTTAGAAACAAACTTAGTAAAGTGTTGTTGTGGGGTTTTTTGTCTGTTTCTTTTAAATAATCACTATTTTCCTTCTCTATTGCTTCAGGAATTTTTTAGATGCTTCAAGAAGGAAAGGTACAGCCTATAAAGCTATCAACCATATATGCACATAGTAAAATACATATGGAGGAAGAAAGGCCATTAGTCCTTTTTTAATGACTGTACTCTGCCAAGGAGTCTTTTATTTTAGAGGCACTGTCTTCAGAGAAAAGCTGCACAGAAGTCAGGATCTCACAGGCAAGCTCATAGAACTTGAGAAAACAGAATTCTTTGCACAACATGTTGCCCTTTTACTTGAAAGAGGAAGGATTTTCTAAAAATGTGCATAATACAAATGATTAATTCTTAAATATATTAGTTCCTTGTACACTCACCTCCAGAGATGAAAGTGTCAAATATTATCTGGGCTCCATTAAAGAAGTCTCCAAATTGAGCTTCCCAAATTGGCAGTAACTTAGGGCTCTCAATACTCATTCCATATTCAAAACCAAGCACAGCTTCTTCAGACAAGGGACTGTTACTCACCTAACAAAAGGAAATTGTTGGGAGGGGTGGATGAGGAAGAAGATAACCAAGAGTTAAGAAGCATTGGAACTAAGCAATCAGTGCTGAGGACACACACTTCTAAAGGCAATTGATAGGCACTGATTTTTTGCTTTTGAATGAAGGCACTGAAGGGGAAAAGAATAATATTTGATCTCCCAAGGAAAAGCAAATTCCCTTGTTAAAGTTGTAACTTGTAACAAAAAAGAATAGGAATGCCTGACAGTTTCTATGTCCCTGTATCTGGGGTTTGCCAGAATATACATGCCTGCACATGTCTCAGCAGCTTTAAAAAATGCATTTTCAGCACAATTTGAAGAAGGTGGTCTTGTGGGCCACAGAACCTACCTCTAGGAAACCCTTCTGGTCTGGGGACATGTGATTCAGAGGAATGTAGGTATCATCTGTCTCTTGGCAAACCAACATGGCGTGTCGCTGGCTAAAGGTTCCTCTGCCAACATCTTGTCCACTTAGTCTGATATTAAACCCTTGCCAAGCAATAAACACAACACCACATCAGCAAGTCATGTAGAAAGAAATCATGCAGGAAATAATTCTATCTCTTGTTATATCTCTTTTTGGATTTCCCCTCATCAGCAACATCAAATCTGAGA
Source organism: Trochalopteron elliotii (assembly GCA_024734555.1). NCBI lineage: Eukaryota > Metazoa > Chordata > Aves > Passeriformes > Leiothrichidae > Trochalopteron > Trochalopteron elliotii. The sequence continues at coordinate 1,093,557 of JANPWX010000358.1, forward strand.
TGCAATTCTTAACCAGCAACAGCTCCAACTCTCAAGCATACAGATGCTCTGACATTATTTTGGGTAAAATGGCTCAATTTGCTGAAGCAAACTGCAAAAAAATGTGCATTCTGTATCATATGTAAATGGAGATTTGAATTCAGGCTAGGGAGGAGGAAGAAGAAATAGCAGCATAAAGCATGCAAAGTACTTGGGAGCTCCACTGATGTCAGCTGCACTGCTCTTGTGCTCAGCTCTATGCACAAATGTTTTTGGGGAGTGAGAGGGAGCTACAGTTCTTTGAAGATATTTAAGACTCAGTCTACAAATATTAGTGACACATAGGATTAATGTGTCTAACCTTCTAAGGTTAGATACATTAGACCTTCTAAAGGTCTAACCTTCTGTTAGACCATGCAAACTCTCAAATTTATACATCATTGCAATCTTTTTACTTAGAAACACATAAGAAATCTAATGTTATCCTTTATTAACATTAAAGCAAAAATTTTACTGTCTGCTGTCTAGTTGCCTCTTACCTTGGCTCAGCAGAGAACCAAATGCTAAAGTTTCAGCTGTTGCCCAGTCCAGCTTTTTTCCTTCCTCCATTTTTTGAACTCTTGACTAAGCAAATAAAGAACAAGAAGAAATTACTATTTTGTCTTTTTCCATCTGTAGCTCTTTCAGTGACACAGACTAATACTAGGAGCTAGGAAAAAACCAACATGCTATGGAGAGAAATGCTATATTCCTGCAGCCAGCTTAGGCTGGATTAGAATACAGAGTCTTATTTCAGCACATCCTGAAGAAGGCTGCCTGAGGACTACAGAACCATAGGTGATCCATATGTTCACCTCCCAGTCAACAAACTGTGGACTGATGAATTAATGCTAATCTGAAAATATTGAAAATTTTAGCACAGCACAGAGTGTAGTCTTGACAGACTTCTGGTCTGTCTGGTTAGCAGTGATGAAAGATACCAGGTGTAATTATTTCAGTCTCCAGAACTCTTCCCTGTTCTGGCCTGCAGAACTGCAGGCTAATGATCAAACTGAGCTGTGGAGTTCTTGCCTTGGGCTGGGAAGACAAAAACATCAGTCTTTTGAAATACTCAACTCACAGCCTCTCTCTGGCTGCCAAGCAGACACCTGCACACACTCATCATCCATCAAAGGGAAACCCCAAACTGATCCAAACCAAACACCAACTTAGGACCTATCAAACTCTCACTGTCAAACTTTGGCCACATGTTGTCAAGTGTTTATATATATAAAGTCATAAAACACTCACTACTGGCTTTAGAAACTGTGTATACCATTTCCAGGTTTCTGAGTCATTCCTTTGCAAAGTACTCATTCTAATTACCAACTATATAAATGTTAGTAAGTTATCATTATAGTTTCTTTCTATTTGTAAGAATAATAAACTCTATTTTCTATAAGCTTTTTTCTTCATTGCAATAAAATATTGTTGAAATAACAAACATGGTCAGACTTAGGGGAAGAAGTCTTCAAAACTGGAGGAAAAATGGCATAATCTCAGCCTTGAAACAGTGTTTTTCCTAGAGAATACCATGCTATTCCCCTACTGGCAAGCCTGCTGTGTTTAGACTTTCTCCTGTAACAGGCTGCACCTTTGAGCCATGGGATCAGAAGTATCATGGTGCTCTGCTCACCTGTGCATAGGTCTTCAGGAGATGGCTGTGCATCTGGAGCTCTTCGGGCACCTCCACAGACTTGACCCCAATGAACTGCAGCAGAGGCACAGGCATCCCCGTGTCCCAGGTGGTGATTTGGGCAGAAGGCTCCACGAAGCCTTCCCAGTGAGCCTGCAGGTTGGTAGGAGGTGGGTTGTATGAAGTCATGCTGGCAAGGTGATCATTGAGCTTAGAATAGCACGTGGTCTTTATCTCAGACACTTCAGCCTCGGTCATCAGCCCAGCAGCCATGAGGTGCTCTGCGTACGTGTCCGGGATACTCTTACGGGATCTGCCAGGGAGGGAATCAAACCACACAGACCTAAACCTAAAAACAGTGTCCCAGGAGAACAAGGAAATACCACCTTACTACAGTCAGGTACCATGGAAAACTCATATAAATGGTGTCCTGGTGCATTATACTTATTTACAGGAAGTTCACTTTCCTGGCATTTTCAGAAAGGTAACAGTTCTCTTAGAGATGTGTTTTATAGTCCTTTATTAAAAAAGTAAAATGGAAGTGCTATAGTTGGCAGTTACAGGTTAAAACAAGTCAAAACCCACCCTGTGCTATCATGCATATTTTCTTCAGAGAAATTCACAGTAGGATTTCCACATTGAAGAGAATCAAGGCAACCATTCCATAAATGCTTCACCTAAAATACCAGAATTTACTGGCAAGGGAAATTTTGTGTGTTTTTCTTTAGGAATAAGGATGGAATCTGAATACATTTAAATGCCTATAAAGATTGAGTCCCCACTGGAAGCAGCAAGACCAGGCAGACAGGACAAATATCACGCTGGCTTCCTGCCCATTCTCCCCCATCATGCACACTTCCCCTTGGCACACAAAAGGCAACTTTGCCCTCTGATTACCAGTGGTCACAAATTTGAAATCCAAGACCTATGTCCAAGATTGTTCTCCAAAAAGCACCAAGCCACACGTTCAAGAGCCAACAGTATTGATTGCTCATTAACATCTTATTATCACACTCACACTGTAAACAAGGGCTGCTGACAGTGTAGCTGCATCTTACATAACGACCCGTGGATATGTCAAAGGATCTCACACAGAGACTTCTATTGCAGCAGCAAGACTTCAGGTGGTGCAGACATATTTTGGTGGTGCAACCCTTACCTGATGATTTTGTACATGCTGGGGTTGGTGAAGAAGGGCTCATCAAGCTCATTGTGGCCCCACTGCCTGTAGCACAGCAAGTCCACAATGACGTCCCTGCGGAACTGGCGCTGGTACTCCACAGCCAATCGTGTGGCACGGACAACTTCCTCAGGATCATCCCCGTTCACATGGATAACTGCACACCCAATGATTTTCCCTGCCCAGGCATTCAAAACACAACAGCAATCACACCCAGCCCCTTCTAAAGAAAGCAGACACACACCTGCTCTGCTGAAACTACAGACAACCCACGTGATAGTAAGTATAATAAAAACAAATCAAAAAACTATGTTCTTTGTGATGAGAGCTGGGGTAAGGAGAGGAGTCTTGCCTGAGAGAACATGCAATTAGCCCAACCCTCTGTGTTTCTCAGTCTGAGCACAACTTCTTTACAAGCACTTTGTCCCCAGAGGATTTTTTATACACGGTTCCTGCATCATATTAATCTGGTAGTGTAAAGGAACTGGGAGAGAACTACTTGATTGCTTCTCTTTCAAACACAAATTGAGTTTTATTTCCTTCTTATCCTAAGCTATCACTCCTATGAATTATTACAGGCCAAAAGCAACTTTCTCCCTTATTAGAAGGGAGTATCATTCTGTCCCCTGCTCCTCCAGGCAGAAAAATCTCTTCATTAAAGAGAACACTGTAAAATTTCAGTATCTTAACACCCTCTCCTGTATGACAATTCGGCTGCAAGCAACAGTGCTCTCTTTGTACTTTATCTGCCCAAATTCTGGGAAACTAAGATGCTTCAGCCATTCCTGGCTTGTGTCAAGTTTCCCTCCCCAGAAAAATTCTAAAGCTCAGCTACGTAACAGCCCCTCCTCACTGACAGGTAAGAAGAAAGGAAAACTTAAGGATGGAGGCAAAACACAAATCCAAACAAAAACAATCCATAACACAAAACCAGCCCAGGGAAAACAGTAATAACATATGCTATCTACCTTAGCAGATTTAATGAATCTACTTGATTGGTTTGATGAAAGCATAAGACAAATGCTTGATGTTAGGTCAAAAGCATACAAAAGTATATTTTTACTTATAGGAGACATATCCAAGATAAATAACTACTATGTCTCTGATCTTACTGATAATACATCTGTTTATCACTAAGAAAGATCAGTACAAAACTAAGCTTCTAGTTCAGGCTTCTAGTCAAGATCTTGAGTTTCATCTTTAAACTGAAAGCTCAACAGGCTCACATGACAACAAACAAAACAGCAAAAATGGAGGAGTATCTGATTAAAAATCTTGCTCAGAAAACACTGCAATGATTTTCATGAAATTTAACAAGATATATTTAAAATAAATCTGTTATATACTTTATTGCAAAACCTTTTTAAAACCGTCAATAATATGACAGAAACTGAGCTATAAAGACTTCACAAAAATCTTGCAATTATTTTATCACATCTTGTAAAAATACGACAAGATTTTCCCTTGATGTTTAGTCTTTGCCATAAAGCAGATAGGGGAGGGCGTATTTTTAGCATCTGAATTGTTGCTAGTAGGAGGGAACAATAATAATAATAATTTAAATTCCATCTCTACCATGAAACTGGAGTTATAATAATCTCTCCCTAGAGCTGACAGGCAGTGGCTATAAAAAGTCCATTGCACAACTTACACTGGAGTTAAAAATCCTTTCTGACACAAGAGGCAATCTTCCTTGTGCTTCAACCCTACCTACCAATGTCACTGCAGTACAGAGACGACCTTCCTCGCTCTGGAGGGGTGGTATAGCCCAGCTGGTTATTAACAATCAAATGGATGCTCCCACCAACTCTGAAATGTGGTAGATTAGAGAGGGTCAGTGTTTCAGGAACAATCCCTTGCCCAGAGAAAGCAGCATCGCCATGAACCTACAGCAGGGAAGAAGATGGAAAAGTCTCTCATTAGGAAACATGGAAGGTACAGCAAAATCAAAGCCATAACTCATTAAGACCTTCTAAATTGGGTACATGGAACAGATACAGTTCCAGCTGGACCCACTTCTCAATCCCTCTCAGAATACTGCTCCCATGACTTGAGAGTTTATGTAGCCTTATCACTAACACAAGGTCATATCAGCCAACGTATGTACATGAATGCCTGATGTAATCTCTACCTAGAACTAACCTATAATCTCTTAAAACTGACCCACCAGTGTCCAGGTGACTGCAAGTTTCCTGGCTATGGCAAAGCTGCAGCAGTCAGAGGCAAGCCACTGGCCCCTGAACAAAGGGAGCCACTCAGCTCAGCATTCACTACACCTCTGCTGAAGCTGAATGCTGGTGAACTGGGACTTGTGCCCATTTCCACCTTACCAAACAGACAAGAACAGAAAAACAAGTGGGAAATGAACCAAATGGAAGCACTCAAAAACAAAGAAAAACTTTCAGAAAGAAATAAAACCTAAGTTCTTACTTACGTTTCAGAATAGCAATAGCAAATAAATGTTGTTTATTTTTTTTAAATAAAAAAATAGATTGGAAGGGGAATGGAGAATACTGTGATATCCAACCTAGGTTTCCAAAAGAGGCTAGAGGTACTGGAGTGAATATCATCTAACATTTCAATGTTTTGAAATTGGAGACAGTTCTCCATTGATGAATATGACCACAGTGTCCTCAGAATGCAGACTCAATCATCTGCAGATCAAAGTCACTGTGCAGACTGATGTACTTCCTTATTGAAACCAGATGACAGTTCTGCTTTCTAGCTATGGAATAGTGGTCTCAAGCCTTAAGAGACTTCTGCAAGTGCACCAAGATAACAGAGGTGCAATCAACCAGTGAAACAGCAGCACTGGGTTTTATACCATTCAAATACAGATTTTTTTAAGAGGTATCACAGCAAGACAAAGGTAACTACTGCAAGAGAGACAAGCCAGCATGCCCACTCTATCCCTTACCATGCTACACTTGTTTCTGAAGTGTTGGGTTTTCACTTTTCCCTCCTGGTTTCTTCTGCTGCCTAAGAAGGCTACATATCTCGGTGACAGCATTTGAGTGAAGACCCTAAAACATCTGAGAAAACTTTATGGCCTTTAGCACATCCCAAAGCATTAAAGCCTAAAGACAGTGTGACTGTCCAACTACACAAGACTGTTCATATGCATCTCAAAGCCCAGAGGACTCAAGTCCTGTGGTGCAGGCAGGATTTTACTCATTCTACCAAAAAGATGGAGACAGGTTTTGCTAGGGCACATTTTCCTCTGGGCTGCATCAGCAAAAAGCTAAAAGCAAGGTCATCATCAAGTTTAATTCACCAGACGGTGACATTAAGAGTGGAATTTATTTCTGGGAGATCTTACTCTCAGATTTCATTTCAAGTCATAAATATCAGTAGTTGCCTGATGTCCAAGAAGTGCAGTTAAGGCATGTGAGAAGGTGAAAAACAAACCACTCTCCAGCAGAGATGGACAATTAAATACTGCAGAGATGTCCATGGTAGTTAACCAAGAAGAGTTTTATAAACCTTATAAATTCTGAGTACACTGAAATTCCGGAAAAGAAGACCTTCAGACCCTGGACAATGAAGCTCACCAGTGACAATGGCACCTTAACTGATCTTTACTCATTCTCCCCTCAAGCTCTGGTACTGAGGCTTGTGGAAGAAGAGAAAAAATAAAAAGATAAACCTCAATTCAGAGTTCAGAGTGTCTACACTTATATTTCTCAAAAGAAAGCACTGTAAAAACAGAAAGTTCAAAGACAAACTCCCAAAACCAAGATTCTGAAACACCAGGTGCCTGCTTTCATCTCTTTGTTCTCAATTAGCTGTATGAGAGCAGTTAACAATTACAACTGAAAATCTGCCTGTTTCCAGTCTCACTTAAAGACACAATCACAAGTAATGACAGTCAGGTTACATGACACATTTTCTTCCTTTTAGGAATACTTTGAATCAGTTTACTAACATGGAGATGTTTGGCACAGAGTCAAATGTTTCTCTTCCCTGCTATGCAATCCTCCCTGCCACTTACCCCACAAACCCTAAGAAGTGAATTTTTTCTTGGACAGGGAGAGTCCATTTCTCCTGAAGAATCTTTATTTAAAGAGTTACAGTACTTTCATTACTATATGGTGAAGATTTACCATCATGAGAAAGAAACAATAGTATCTTCTCAAACTAAGACATAACTGCACTGAATGATGGAGACACATTGGGCAGCAAAAGTTGGCTGCACTTGCAAGCTCTAAAGACTTTTTAATAATAAACTAAGAACCCCAACTTGGCCACTACTTTTTGTATTCTCATGTCTGCTTTTTCACAATATCTGCACCTTTCCAGAAGAAAGCAGGACATTTTTTAAACTGAAATACATTTGACTCCTACATGTAACTTCCTCTATGTTTGTCATACTTTACAGAACGTTTCTGCCCAACCTGTTTTTACTCCTGGCTTTAAAATGTTACAAGTTCAAGTCACTTGTTTTTCTAAGTTAAAGTCAATGCAAGAGAAGAAAATTTATCAAGGAACTATTTAGGATTGCTTCTACAACTATACAAGTCAGTCCAAGGAGTAAAAACTAATTCCAGCAGAGTCTTCAACAGTACCATGACAAAATGACAAAATTCTAAATCCTCCTGAACATTTTGCAGCCTTGTTGACAGCTCTTCTCCAAACCCATTAATTTGAAAGAAGGCTTCCAGTGGCAGTTTAAATGCAAAAGTGAGGAAAGGCACACATGGCTCTCAATGCAGAATATTATTAAAGTAAAGGGAGGTATCAGTTATTCAGAAATCTGAGAAGTGCAATTATTTAAATGCCAGTATCATCACAAATGCCACCTGGAATTCTTCCCTGACCTCTCCTTTCCCCGTAAAGAAGACCCCAGTTCTTGACATCATACATTAACTCACTTTTGTCTGATATTTCTATGTACACTCCTGTTCACACTCTAGTCCAGCAAGTCTTACAAATATAAATTACAACATGTGAGCAAAATACCTGCAGGCAAATAACTTTGTCCCCAGGCTGTGCAGAACTGTCTGGGGAGTAATCACCATCGAGCAGAGTCTGTTGCCTGGCTCGTGTCTTGCCCACAGCCACGGGGTTGATGGCTTCCAAGTGTGAGGGGTTGGGGAGCAAGGTGACGTGCACAGGTCTGTGGGAGCCAAAGTCCAGATCTACAGAAGATGTCAGGTGGGAGAGAACATCCCCAATGGCTGCTGAATTCTCTGGAAACTCACTCAAACCACGCATCTTGCGGAACATGAGCTGCGTGGAAATAGATTTGGTTAAAGCCCTTTTCTGATTCACTGACATGTTGAAAGGAAAACACTCTCCCACTCCTGAAATTGCAAGGATGCTTCTAAGTAACAGCACATAAAACCCTTCATTAGAGTTCTTTTAACAGTCTCCTACAGACAGTTCACTGAAGTATTCATAGGAAGGGAGAACACTCTCACACAGGTAACATTTTATTGCTCCAGCATTTATAACATGGCCAACTTTCGGGGGGTTATTTAACTGCAAATAAACCAGACAACTGCCCATGAGACTATAAATCTCTCACCTCAGGAGGAAGCTGAAGGAGGCCAGCAAGCAGATTAAGCCTTCCCCGATGAGGCATTCCAATGATGATATCTGTGACCCCGCTGTAGGCGCACATCTTGAACAGCTCGTGGAAGAAGCCCATCATGCTCTCTGCTCCCTCACCACCGTACCGCTTCACTGTGGCAAACTTGGTGGCCAAGAAGTGATCAAACTCCTGTTAAAAACAGGACAGCTTCAGTATTAGGTTATTTTAAGCAGCAGCCTTCCGTTTATAAAATTGAAATATAATTTATGTTTATGCCCTGGAGGCACACAAATCTAAACATACCCCTGGAAAGTCTCAGCTCACTCTCCACCCACACAGTCTGAGACCAGAAGCTATGAGGACTATAAAAAATCAGCTCTTATATCCTCCTAAGCAGAAAAATGTTGCATTGAGGACCAAACTTTCTCTGTCTCACATGGAAGGTGCTTCAAGAAGAACTGTAACGCCAGATTGATTTACAAATTCCTTGGTAGTTTACCTGTTTTAGGTGGAAATTTAAGAATGGTGTTCTTTTACAGTACAAACCATAATGATCTTGAGATACAAAGCACTAGCAAAGCAGAGTTTCATTTTGATTTACATTAGGCACAGTCCTTATTACATTGGTAGAATGCTTGAGAGAAGAAAAATGAATCAGTATTTACTTCATTTTCTTCTCATTTCCCTCCATTCACCCTCCTAGAAAGCTCTATTAACCAAGTTTTGGAAGCACTGGAAATTTCTTTAGTTTTTGCAACTGAAGACAGAAACTAAATGAAGTCTGTAACTGAAATGGGAAGACTAAGCCACACCCAAAGATCTGAGCTAACTGCTAGTTGAGCAATATCCAGTTCTAAGGAATAATATACACAAAACTAATCACACATAAAAGCAGTTTTTTCTGTCAGGGTGAAATTCTATAATCTTTGTATAGTTCTCGTCATACTGAAATTAAAGTAGAGCACATCAGGGTCCCAATATCAACCTCTTGTGTCACCATCAAATTCCTCTAACTGCCAAAGAGGAGACAAAAAATAAAAAGTGGGCCATATACTTCCATTTAGTCATTGGTAAATATTACATTTAACACTCCTTCCACTTGGAAAACTGGAAACAGGGACACTTTCACTCTTCTACCTTTCCAACCTTCACAGATCCTGCTCTTCTACCTTTCAATCCTTCTGGATAACATGGAAGAAAAGGGGAAAAAAATTAAAACTTTTCACAGCACAGAAGTATTGGAATAAATTTTCTCTATACATTTCAAAAGTGCATAAATATTGTACTTCCTTATAGAAGGCATTGAACAAAGGTGCCTTGCTGAAAAGCACCATATCTGCCAGTGCTATATGATAACACCTCAGTCCAAATCTGATTTGTTCTTCTAAAACCCTGAGGGACAGCACAGTTTAAGGACAGTAAAACAGATCAGCAGAAACAGATCAGGGTGAGAGGAAAACACAGAAGCTAAGCCAGAGCACAAGATTTCACAGAGCTCTGCTCAACATTGTGCTCCCATCAGTAACATTTAATATGAGCTGTCACATCACTAATCTAAGAGTATTTCACTTTGGAAGACTGATTATTCATGGGTTTATAGCATCATTATTTCAGTAATGGCTGGTAAGTAAATTCAGCAACAAACTCCAGTGAGATTCCTGCATGGCACTGCTTCAGGCAAAACCTTGTACTTCTTCCTCCTGCACACTGTCAAAGGTTTTCAGGACAGAGATTGTTCTTTTTCTGCATGAATCATGTCCAGAATAGTAAAGGATCCATGACAGACTCTATGACTATTACAATCAAGTAACAGGGAACAAAGTACCTGGGACTCCAGCATCAGTTTGCACAAGTGCTTTTTCTCTTCAGGTGTAAATGCTTCTTGCTTTAGCTCTTCAAACCTTTTAGCAAACCATTCTCTCTCCTCCAAAGTTGGGAGCTGGCTTGTTTCTATGGAAATATGCCCGCAGTATATATGGTCCAGATAAGCCATCACATCCTCTACAGAAGCTTCCTCTTTTCCCATGTTTATAAGTCCTGTTGGGAAATAAATGTTATTAGTCACTTTGGGGGAGGAGGGGGAAGCACTAAGGCCTGTTTTGGAGAAAATAAAGCAATGAGAGAGACTCCCCTCCTCTGTTTAAGGCCACAGCAAGGCTCTAAGAGAGCCAAGAAAAGACAATTCTTGACTTCTGCCCCTGTACTTTCAAACCTTCACTACAGCGTTAAGTATTATGGTAAATCATAGAATGTTACAGTAACACAAGAAATTAATGTTTAACCTCAGCACCTGTAAGAACAAGTACAGCTTTTCATGGTTTCCACAGATGCTAAAAGGCAGCCTCTCACTGCACTATGATTTCTGGAACAGACAGATGTATGCTGAAGTTGACAATTTTCTGTCCAACAGTTTTCATCACTGATTGAGCCACCACTCAGTATCTGACTCTTCCACAGAGGCCACAGCCCCTCAATAAATCACCCACGAACAGAATTTACTGTGATAAGGCTGTGGACTCACCTGTAGTAATGAGAGGACCCTGAAGAACTTCAGCCAGCTGTTGGATTTCAGGTACCATGTTCATAACAGCTCGGCCAGCAAACAGAGGGTTTATTTTGGCTGCTTTGTGGCCATGTTCAGCATAGGCAGTTATTAAACGAGCAAGAGCATGGTCAACTAAAACCAAAAAGAAAGCAGAACAGTATCACACACATGCTCAGATTAAATCCACTTACAGCATCAACACAGGAATGTTTTGTCTGCTGGCAACCATCAAGGTTCTGGCTGGTAAGACAGCTTTTCTATGCAGTTGTTTCTATCTTATTACCCCACAACAGCTCCCACCAGCAAACTGTTAAATCTGCTCCCCCACCCAATTTTCAAGCAGGTACATTCTAGATTTCTCCCACAGTTCCCTTCATAGGTTAGGCTCCTGTAGACATATGCAAAGCTACTTCATTTTGCTTCGAATCTCTTTACAACAGTGGCAAACCAAAACCACTACAAAAATGTACATCCAAGTCAAGATCAGCATATTACCAGTGTATAGTCTTATTTCCTAAACCAACTCAATCCTATCACTTCCTTGTTCCTTGCTGGAATGACAGGAGGATTGGGTCTTACAAGTAATTCAAGTCCCATGACTTAAAAAAAACCCCAAAGTCTGTCTGCAGGTGCCAAGAGCATGTGCTGAGCCAAATGTGGTAAAAATTATCCACATGAGCAGAATTTGACCAGCTGAGAGGTCACACACACGTTACTGTCACTGAGCACAGCCACAGACCAGGCTGATAAACTGCAAACAATAAAACATACTGCAAGCACAACCTGCTACAAATTAATGGCATAAACCAGCTTATAAAGCATTCCTAATGTAGAGGGGTTTTTCATCGTGGTAAAAACGCAGCACTGACAGTAGTCATGTCTGAAAGCTTTTGTTTTCCAAAACAATGCAATTCTCAGACCATATCATAACCATATCACAAGGCTATTTCTCTGGCACTTGTATTTCTATTGCTAACACTGCTCCAGCCATTACAATCATACAGTCAGCCCATTCAAAACAGGCCCTTTTCTCTACTGGGTTTTACAACAGAGGGACATAACTCAGACATAACGCTAACACTGCCCACAACACTCCCAGCAAGAAGGCCTTTAAAAGCATTTTTAAAAATGTTACATAAAAATATGTTAATCATTAACAAGGAGGCTACTTTGTGACTGGCCTCGGTGTCCAGGAGCTACAAACTGGTTTCGCTCTGGCTTCTGGGCAAAGGGTTTAATTCCTACCAGAGTTGCCAAAGTAAAGTTAGGGCAAGGACCACACTCCTACCTAGAAGTTTTCTGCTTGAAATCACATTTCTATACTGTAAAACGAAGCTAAAAGCAACAGAGAATTGGTACAGGAGAGAGTTACCTGTACTTAATCACGGAATCCCAGAATGTTAAAGGGTTGGAAAGGACCTTATAGAGCATCCCGTGCCAATCCCCATACCGCGGGCAGGGACACCTCCCACTAAACCAAAGCAGCTCAAAGTTTTATCCCATCTGGCTTTGAACACCGTCAGGGTGGGGGCACCCACAACCTCCCTGGACAACCTGCTCAGGGTCTCACCACCCTCAGTTCGGCTAGTTCAGGCACCATGATATAAAAGGAAAGTGACAGGCGCGTGGCAGAGATACTTTTATGAGCAGCAGAACTCTCCGAGAGTCCATCGCGGAGGAAACTTCAGCAGTCGGTGCTCTCTCACAACCGCTTCAGCCCTTGGAGCGGAGCCAGGCACCCCAGGCTTGCAGAAACCTCAGCCAAGAGCTCTCAGAGCGGGTCTGCTCCGCGCTCTGTCCCGCCGGGAACAACACACGCAACACCTCAGAGCGCCCGCTCCGTGCCCGGGCGCCGCTCCGGGGCAGCCCCCGCCGCGCTCCCTCTGCCGGGGTGTCCGACCTGCTCTGCCGGCGCCGCGCTGCTCCTCCGCCGGCCCGCCCGCCCC
>JANPWX010000358.1:1116368-1203059 GCA_024734555.1 Trochalopteron elliotii
GGATGGAAGCACGAACAGGAGGCGGCGGCGGCGGCGGCGCCGGGCGGGCCCATGTCGGCACCGGGCACAGGTACCGCGGGCACCGACGGGACGGGAGGGCGGTGCCGGGGCGTGAGTGAGGAAGGGGTGTCGGGGACGGCGGGAGGAGGGCACGGGGGCCTGGCGGGGGCACGGGGAGGGGGGTTCCGGAGGCGGAGGGGCCGTGGGGCTCGGAGCAGGGAAGGCTCGGGTGGCGGTGCCTGGGAGCACGGGGGAGAAGGAGGCCGGGAGGACCGGAAGCGGCTGTTCCCGAGCTGCTGGTCCCACCCGGGAAAGGGCCCGGGCAGCGGGAGAGCTGCGGGCGGGGATTGGGGTGGTAGTGAAGGAGTTCTTTTATATTTAGTGCCTTGTCTATAGGCCTCTCTTTCACGGTGGAAAGGGCCTTCCTGCAAGTCCGGCCGCAAAACGCTCTCTGCGAGAGGTGTAGAAGCGAAAGTAAAAGTGCCCGGCTGTTCGGCAGGCCGGCCAGAAGATGTGTCAGTGGCCTGGAGTTGTGTCAGGGGAGGTTTAGGTGGGATATCAGGGAAAGGTTCTGCACCCAGAGGGTGGTTGGGCACTGGAATAGGCTGCCCAGGGAAGTGGTCACAGCACCGAGCCTGTCTGAACTCAAGAAGTGTTCGCACAGTGCTCTCAGGTCCATCGTGTCACTCTTGGGGTGCCCTGTGCACCCCAAGACTGGACTTTGATGATCCTTGTGGGTCCTTTCCAACTCAGGATATTCTGTGATTCCGTGAACCTTCCCTGTTGCTGTGTGGGGGACTCCTCTCTCTCTCTCTCTCTCTCTGCACTACGGTTTTGGGTTTCTTTTTCTGTGTGCTGTCTCTCATCTTCCAAAACCTGTAAGTTTATTTTCTCCTCACTGACCTGGGTATTTTTCTTATGCACCTTCCCTTGCATTAAGAGAACCTTAATTGTATTTCCGTTTTTGAAACTTTAAAATCTTCTAGTGTTGTGATAACTAGTGATGGAGTAGTTTGTTACTCTTTGAGATTTTTCAGCCACTCAGAGGTGGGACATATTGCCTACTTTCGTTATCTCCCGTATCTCTTTTGTACTAGAGTAGCTGCAAAAAGGACTCTTTATGTAATCCATTTAACTTCTAGTGAAAAATCTCATTGTGTTTAGTTGAATAGAACGGTGTTTCCTTCCCTCACACCTGTGTTTGTGAGGATGGGGATTCTGGATCATGTTACTCCAGGCTTTGAGAGTAGACTGTTTTTATTGACTTGAGAGGATTGCTTTGAGGTCCAAGGTGTTGATGTTTATTCTATTATTCTGAATTGTGAGTGGATTCATGGTGCTGAATACCTTATATTGCTCTCTGCTTTCCTCAAGAGTAAATACACAGATGATTTTTCTTAAATGTTACTTTTGTATTTCAAGACTATTTCTTAAGTCTCTGAGCTCAGAGTATCATGAACCCAGTCCCATTCTTTCAAATTCCAAGACCACTGTTAAAAAAAGTAGAAACTTAAGTACAGTAAAAATTGACTTAACTGCAAATGAGTCAATGTACATCAAATATTGAAAAATTAAGAGAAATAGTTTCCTCTGAAAACATGTTATCTGTAGGCGCTGAAACTGAGAAGAAGGAATGTTAAAGCATGTAAGTGTCACTACAGAAATGGGCTGTCCAAAGGCACAGGCATGTTCGTCTTGTCTCTGTTTTCTCTGTCCTTCCTGATTTTCTGGTGTGAGTGCTGGTTTGTCCTATCTGTTGGCTTCTGCAGTTCACGTCATTATTACACCTTTTCATCAGTACATTCATGTAAATGTGAGCTATTAAATAGAATAAAGTTTCTCTCTATGTTTCCATGCCATCTTCAGCCGTGTTTCCTATGGAAATGAGGCCCGGGTGAGCCAGCTGTTTTTCCCTGCTTCCCACAACTTTTGGGAGAGTTCCTTGTGGGACAGTTCTGCCTGTCACAGAGGGTCTGCGCCGGCTGAGGGCTCGGCCCCGTGTGTGGAGCTCCGCGCCGGGTCAGCCCGGGAGTGACTTGGAGGCAGCGGCGCTCCGCCTCCTCCTGCCCTCGGGCGTTTGGTGTCCGCACAAACGAGCTGGCAGAGCCATCGGAAAGGTTTGGGAGATAAGGAGCTGTACACGTTGCAGGTAGTGAGAAGTATTGCAACAGACCTGTTCCGTGATACAAAACAGAAACCTGTTGTAAAAGGAGATTTTTGGGGTTTTCTTGGACTCCAGTGTTCACTGGGAAAAAGTGGATAATACTGCCTTGTGGTCAAAACCATAATGTGCCCAATTATGCTCCATCCCTTTTCTCTTTATCCCATCTTCTCTGGTTTGCTTTTATACAAGCAAACATCAGATGCATCTTCAAAACAGAATTCTGAGTTCCTAAATTTAATAAGAGCTCAAGTACCATAATGATTGTGGTAAATGACTATGTTGTTAAAAATTACATGTGTAGCTGGATGTTTTGTTCAGAGTATGGGAACTGTGACATGCTGTTCCAGCATTTCTTTAAACATAGGCAACCCCTTTCCTCTTTGGTTAAGTACTGATTTCATAATAATACTGTTTTCAGATCAGTGTTTTTGTAATTCAAGTAGTTTTGAGATCTTGAGATCTGAAAGGTTATAGTTGTAGTCATGCATTAAGGAGCCAAATGTGCTACTGCTTGTTTAAGCAATGCTGATTTGATTTCCATAAATCAGTGTCAGAGACGTTTCTCTGTTGGTGCTGTTGCCAGCTGCTGCCAGAGGTCAAGTCATGAATAGGTTCCCCATTGGTAAATTGTCACTGCCCCAATATGAATACTGATACTGTAAATTTTTGCACGCCACTTTTTCTTCAAAAGTTCTGGAGGAGCACCTTAAAAATTGTAATACAGAGTTTCATTTGGGTGGGTTAGACAGGATATGAATCTGTCATTTTATTGTTTGGGAGATGGCAGAGGCGATGTGCAATGCTTATTAAGAAACATATCTTCTTTATTGTGAAGTCTTATTTATAAACATACTTCAAAATAGTTAAAATTAATACCAGAAGCACTCTACATTAGATTGGAATACAGGTGTCTCACTATCTACTCTGAGTAGATGCAGGGAATTGGTGAATACATCATCCAGTGCAAAATGTTAGAAAGGCAAAAGTAGGGGTGGCCATTGGGTATGAAACTGGTGTTACTAATAAAAACAAAGTGATGGCTCTTCAGAAGGCATCACATGCAATGGTGCCCTGTCAGTCCCACCTATACATGCATTTAATTTGAAGCATGTAAATAGCTGAAAATTATTTTTGGTTTTAAGAAATTAATTTAGCCTGAAGTAAAAGCCCAGATGGTTCTAATTGCCTCTTGTGGTCCTGCCTGACCCACCTGACTCTGACTTGAGTCAGCAGAATCCTCTTGCATTCTAGGCTGTAGTACCAGGAGTTAACTTAAGGCTGCAGCAGGTGATTCTTTCCCCTCTGCTCAGTACTTACCACATCGAGATGTGGGTTCTCTGTTCCCAACAAAGGCATTGACACACTGAAATAAGTCTGGTGGAAGATCACCAAGAACACAGGGAGGCTGGAGGATGTGATATCTGAGGAGAAACAGAGAGAACTGGGTTCTTGATCTGTAAGAAGAGGGGGAAATCTTGTTACTGTCCTAAAACAATCTAATGGGAGAGCATAGTGAGGATGAAGCTGGCTTCTCAAAGCTGTGCAGGGATAGGATGAAAAGAAACACACTATGGGGCATGGCATTTCCAGGCTGGTATTAGGAAAAGCTTTTTCTCAGTGTGCCCAGAGGGGACCATTCCTTCTCTGTTCCTGGACATACTAAAGCCTTAGCCAAGCCTCTGATCTGCTTGGATCTCCTTGGAGCAGGGGCTGAGCTAGGTGCTCATCACAGTTTCCTCCTAATCAAAACTGTCCTGTGATTTTACCCTTTTGTGTTCAGTGTGTGTTACCTTTTGTGTCCTTAGCCAAATGAAACCAAAGCTTAGAGAGCTGGAAACTCCAAAGATGCCAAAGCTCCCACAAAAATATTGGTTGAGTAGAAGGAGAGAGGAATTGTAGCCTTTGATAAGTCTTGCTAATTGCAGCCTTTCTGCTATTATTTCTGTTTGCTCTGCTGGCAGGGAGGTTTGTGCTACAGCTTAGTCAGCACTGCTCACTCTTCAGCTGCTGCTTGTGCTGAGAGCTGGAGATGCTGGGGAAACCTGGGCAGGGGTGAGGAAGGAAGGAAGCAAGTTGATGCTTTTTCACAGTGAGGATAATCCAGCATTGGAGCAGGTTGGCCAGAGGGGTTGTGCAGTTTCTTTCCTTGGTGATTTCCAAGACTGGAACAGTCTTGTCTGAGCTCATTACTGGCCTTGCTTTGAGCAGGAGGTTGAATTACTTGGGGTCCCATCTAACCTGCATTATCCTATGATCTTAAGTAGTGGTTGTGGAAGGGGGAGTATTCTTAGGAGATGTGTAGAAAGGTCAGTGAGGTGCAGGTGCATGCTGATGTATCAAGCATGTACTGCTTATTTTTAAGTTGTGAGTACTTGGTTTTCATCAGTCTTGAATTACTTTTTTTCAGATGGACTTGTTTATGTTCAAGATCTAGCATTCCTTGGGTTGTAGAAACTTCAAGATGCTTTTATTTCACAATTCATGTTGAAGACAACTTTTCAGAACAACATGCTTACAAAATTATTAGTTTTTACCTGTCAGGTTCTTAGTTCAAGAAAACATAAACCTTTATTCTGTTGAGTCACGCATTTGTGAGTTAAGTGAATATGGGTGGGCTGTGAAAAATGACTAAAATATCAACAGCAATTTAAAAGTACTTGTTTTCCTGTGGTTCTGCAGGTTTGCCTGGGTAACACAATGCCAGCTGAGCGCAAAAAGCCAGCAAATATGGAAGAAAAAGAACCTCAGCTAAATAATAAAGAAAAAGAATTCAGTGAAAGGCGACCAGTGAGCACCAGGGAGAAGCCAAAAGAAGATGTGAAGGTTGGCATGAAAAGAGAGACTTTAAAGGTTCCTGAAGATAAAAAGAAAAAGATGGAAGAGGATAAAAGAAAGAAGGAAGACAAGGAGAGGAAGAAAAAAGAAGAGGATAAAGTAAAGGCAGAAGAGGAGCAAAAGAAGAAAGAAGAAGAAGAAAAAAAGAAACTTGAAGAAGAGGAGAAAAAGAAACAAGAGGAGGAGGAGAAAAAGAAACAAGAAGAAGAGGCTGCTCAGCTGAAGTAAGTTACCTTTTAAAGGTTTAATTGTGCCAAATCTGGAGTTCTTTTTATCAGGATTGTGGTGAGAGTTATAAAAGATGAAGTATTGGAGTTACTTTTAATAAGTTGCATATAGTGTTACCAATTTTACATGCCTGTCTGATTGTGCTTTATATCTTCTAGCAGGTTTTGAGTTTTCACTTGTGACCTCTGTTACTTTGGTCTCTGTTATGGGGGTTTGGTAATGTTCTGCATGTGATGACCATGGAAAGTACAATTGTGCTTCAGTAAATGTTGTGGTTTAACCCCAGCTGGCATCAGCCCCACGCAGCCACTCCCTCCCCTCAACAGGATGGGGAAGAGAATCAGAAGCGTAAAAGTGGGAAATCTCATGGGTTGACATAAAGACAGTTCAGTGGGTAAAGCAGAAGCTGTGCAGGCAAGCAAACCAAAACAAGGAATTCATTCCCCACTTCCCCAGCAATCCCTAGGACAGGAGGGCTCCCTCAAATGTAACAGTGACTTGGGAAGCCAAATGCCATCACTCCTATCATCCCTCCCCTTCCTTCTTCCTCCAGATTTCTGTGTTGACCATGATGTCATATGGACTGGGATATCCCTTGGGTCAGCTGTCCTGGCTGTGTTCCCTCCCAGTTCCTTGTGCAACCCAGACTGGTCCTGGGTGGGGTGGGCTGAGGAGCAGAAAAGGCCTTGATGTGTGTAAGGCCTACCCAGCAATAGTGAGAACACCCCTGTGTTAGCAGCACTGATTCCAGCACAAATCCAGAGCACAGCCCCATAAAGGATACTGTGAAGAAAATAAACTCTGTCCCAGCCCAAACCAGAACAATAAAAAAGCACAGATGCATTTAAGATGAAGTGTTATTATCCAAAAATTGGGAATACAGACTCTTAACAGGTCTACAGACCATATATAACAGGAGCTAATCTGATGTGAGAAATGTAGTTTCTTTTAATCAGTCATGGACAACTGACACCTGGACAGCAAGCTCAGAATGTAACCTGGCAGTTTAATATGTGATATTACCAAGACCACTTTTTTTAGTATGTTATCCAGCAGTAGTACAGTGTTGAAGTTGGCATCTCTAGGCCAGTAAAACTGAGATTCTGGCCGTTCTGAGGTCTGAAATACTTAATTTTTAAGATTGAGGCAATGTCATAACCAAATTCTAGCTGGGACAGGTATATTTCACCTATTCCAAATTTTCTGTGTAATTTCAGTTGTCTGGCAGTAAAAGATTTTCCTTAAATGTGTAATACAGTAACTTGTTGAAAGGCTGTTTCCTCTTCTGTTGGAACTTCATCTCCATCTAGTAAATGGAGTTTCATGTTTATATTTTCGAAGTCTGTTGTGATTAACATGTTCTGCATAAAAATACTTGGGAAATTTTGTTTTGTAACAAGTGGTACTTGCCCTTTGCAACACAAAAATTAAACAGAGTTTCTGAAGCAGATGCTTTAGCTTTCTTGGATTAGCTTAGTAGATATTTGAGAAGAGAGTAGGGTGAAATTGTGTTAGAACTCTTGAAGGTTTTCCAACTGTGACCTTTTTTTCTTTGGACTGGTACCCTGAGATGAAGGCTTCATAACAAAACTGACTAATTTTTCTGTCTCTCAGGGAGAAAGAGGAAGCCCATCAGCTCCATCAGGAGGCCTGGGAGCGCCATCAGGCCAGGAAAGAGCTCCGCAGCAAAAACCAGAACGCGCCCGAGAGTCGTCCGGAGGAAAACTTCTTCAGCAGACTGGACTCCAGTCTGAAGAAGAACACAGCTTTTGTTAAGAAGCTAAAAACCATTACAGAGCAACAAAGGGACTCCTTGTCCCATGACTTTAATAGCCTGAATTTGAGCAAGTACATTGCAGAAGCAGTAGCTTCTATTGTGGAGGCCAAACTGAAAATATCAGACGTGAACTGCGCTGTGCACTTGTGTTCCCTCTTTCACCAGCGATACGCTGATTTTGCTCCTTCGTTACTTCAGGCTTGGAAAAAACATTTTGAAGCAAGGAAAGAAGAGAAGACTCCCAACATTACCAAGTTAAGAACTGATCTGCGTTTCATTGCAGAATTGACAATAGTTGGGATTTTCACTGACAAGGAAGGTTTGTCTTTAATCTATGAGCAGCTTAAAAATATTATTAACGCCGATCGCGAGTCCCACACTCACGTGTCTGTGGTTATCAGCTTTTGTCGGCACTGTGGAGATGACATTGCTGGTTTGGTACCAAGGAAAGTAAAAACTGTTGCAGAGAAGTTTAACTTGAGCTTTCCTCCTAGTGAGATAATTAGCCCAGAGAAACAGCAGCCCTTCCAGAACTTGTTGAAGGAATACTTCACATCTTTGACCAAACACCTGAAAAGGGACCACAGGGAGCTACAAAATATTGAAAGACAAAACAGGTGACAATTGAATGTTGCTTTTTACTTATGAATAAGAATTAGTTTATTTATGAAATGCCTAGATTTGTTGCAGTATTTATGGACAAAGTCTGTTATCGGTGTGTAGAAGATAAGTGTGTTCTGCAGTGTTACTAAAAAAGTTCTAAATTTGCTCTGAATATGTAAAAAGCAGAGACAAAACAGACTCTCTGAGTATCTTTTAAAAGAAAGGGAAGTTGACCTTTAGCTGTAATTCTCTTTACTCTATTTGGTGCTGTTTCATTATCAGCATGAGAGCAATTCTGCTTTCCCAGCTGGTACTGTCCTTTTCCAGTTGGCACGATCTGATTTCTCCCTTTCCACCCACGTGGATCTAACGAAGCATATGCCACAATTGCTTTGGCTTGTTTGCTTTTTTTGGTCTACCAGGATGAAGGAAAAATAAGTTAAATTAAGAAGGTATCTGTTACACTCCAAGGTGGACAAATATATATTAAATAAATGTATTAAAATGTTGGAGGGCATAAACAATTTGATAAAAGTCCTCCTAAATATTTATATGTAGTACTAATACTGCAGGGTATGAATATGCAGACCTTGGGATCTGAATAATTTTATTTCTGCCATGTTCATGTTGTTTAATAATTGTTGGCTTTAAAGCATCCTGAATTCTCATTATTGGAACCAGCATAAACCCAAATGCTATTCTTAAAACAGTCATTCTTTATTTCTTCTGGAGGCATTTCAGTCAGATAGAAATGAACACATTACTGTGTATAGACACATATTTCAGCTAAAAGGCTGGAACATCTCTGGATATCCATCCAGAGCCAAATGTATGCTTGGAATGCATTAAATTTTTATGTTTCCAGAGCAAGAATCCATTGTGCTGATGGCTTTTCTGCTGCACTCCTATCTGGTCTCAGCTAAGTGTTGAGTTTCACAGGATCATAAACTGACTTTTGATGTTATTTCTACAAGTACCTTACTAGTTCAAAGTGCATTACTGACTTAGGTGTAATTTTTTCAAAGTGAGTGTATATGAACCTTTACACTTTCACAATTATCATTGGTTCTGAGCACATTGGTTCTGGCTGGCATTTCAATGAGCATGATAGAAAATAGAGGGAAAAAGGTTTCTGAATCCAAGAAGCAGAAAGAATATAAATGATCTGGGGGAGAGAGAAATATACTTTAATATTTACTTGTACAACTGGATACAAATGACTGGACAGAGCCTGAGCAGCCTGGTCTGACCTCATCACTGAGCCTGTTATGAGTAGATTAGAAGGGCAGATGAGGGACCTCTGAGCACCTCATCATCTGAATTATCCTTGTGAACTTGGGTGCAAAGCTTTCTTTTGGGTGAGGAATGTGAAGAGCTATCATTTATCACTGGATTAAGAGAACTCTGTTATTTCTCTCTCTGAACTTTAAGGTGTTTATTTTAACTTCTGAATAAAAGCTGAGGAATAAGTTTTGTTAAGTAAGACATCCAAAAACTTTCCTACCAGATTTTATCTGTTTACAACATCTGTAACAGATTAATGGCATTTGCTTGCTGTGGAAGTGCAAGGCATGAGGAGGGCAAGAGAGAAATTTGCCAAGTAAGAAGTGTATGAGAATTATAGAAATCTTCCTAAACTGTGGAGTTTGGAAAAGTGATTGTACAGTTGATTTCTTACCTTTTTTGTGGGTGGCAATTTTTGGGATGTTTTTGTCTGGTTGGGTTGGTTTTGGTTTTTTTAGAAAAAAACCCAGTTGGATAAAGCAGTTCTCTGTATTAAGAATCTGATCCATTTTGCTCTAGTTTTTATTCATAGTGTCATTGCACAATCAGTGAAGTGAATAGGGAGTGAGCTGTTCCCTTTTGTGCATCAACTGCATCACATGTTTAGGTTTTGATATTTTGTCATGTAAATAACTCATCAATTTATCCGTGTCAGGAGAATGACTGTGAAATAATTTAAGCTGTACAATTTGGTTGAATTAATTGAAAATTGCTGTGCTAGATTGACAGTGGTTTAGTGCTGTATTACCTGTGGAATCATTTAGGTAAAATTAAAGCAGATTCCAAGCATTGCTGGTTAAGTGGATGGTTAGGAAAAGCACCTTGAGTTACACTTTAATACAGATATAGCATAGAACCTGGTGGTCATTTGGTTACACAGCTGAGGGCACAACAAAACTTGTCAGGCTGTGTCATTGGAAGGAAACCCCTTGATTCCCAAATTCTGGAGAGAGTTTTCAAAAATAAGTGTTAGCTATGGAAGAAACTTATTTTGTCTGAATTAAGGATGTTTTCAAGATGTGCTGAGCTTGCCTTGTGCTTTGAAGAGATGTAAAGTAAGACAAGCACTGTGTGCTGTACTTGTAATTGTATTCAGAGGTGAATACATGCTTTTTGAAGTTTGCTCCATTTGCTTTAGCTTCTTTGAATTTGTTAACACTTGTCTTCTTGGGGCTGAAATTGAGAACTGAAAGTCTTGTACTATTGTTACAGCACTTTGCTTTTTTTGATTTTTAATAACAGCACAGAGCTTCAGTGCTCATGTTTATAAAGCTGCTGGTTTAAAATATGTATGCAATGGACACTGGTTTCCATGGAAAAGCTGTGAATTGACACTTAATGTGTTTCCTGAATCCAAACTGAACTACTGCACTTCCCAAATAGTCAGTTGTTATTTAACTTGTTAATTTTTCTTTGCTGTACTTTGCAGGAGCAGGAAATACATGTTAAATAAGTGTGTTTTGTCAGAGAAATAGAACTTTGGCCAGCATTAATGCTTCTTGCTCTCTAGCCAGACACCTGTGTCCACTTCTGGTTCTGAGCAAGGATTTTGTTGCTTACCCTGTGAATGTGTACAAAAAGACTTTTGTTTTACAATTAACCTGGAACAAGAAGATTGATATCCCTCAACTTACATTGCTTTAACTATTTCAGAATTCTTATGCCACAAAATGCTTGTGTCTTTTGGCAAGACTGTGACTGTTTGCCTATTGCATTATACAAGCCTAATGGTAATGGAATCCTACAGATGATAATGCAGTGATACAACCTGCTTTGGGAATTGTGGCATTTGCACCTTTTTTCAGACTTCTGATGCTTTCATCTCAGTGCAGGGTGGCTGGTCAGTGGTTCCAGCACTTGTAAGCAGTGTTTAGGTTCCTTCAGTGCAAGTTACTTCTGACAATAGATTTCAATTTTAAAAATTATTATTTGAAACAATTGTGAATAGTTTTGTAAAAGAAAATAAAGAGCAGCTGAAGAAACAACTGTAACTGCTCATAGTTTGGACTGATAGCCTTGAAATAGCTTGGTTTGCTGGAAAGTCAGTGGGCTGCTTGCTTATTTTTTGACCCTCCTGGTGCTAATAGCTCATGGTATCATTTAAACAATACAGAAATGGATTGTTAGAGGTGCAAAACAACTTTTATCTAGCTTGTTGATAAAGTTGAATATTTTATTTTACCATGTAAGTCTTTCTAGGACTGTTACAGCCTAATTGTAAGTGTGCCTTTCTCCTTGGACATGGAAGCTGGAGCTTCTGTGCCTATACTGTCCTCAGTGGCATCAAAGTTGGAAATGCAGCGTGGTTTGGAAAAATAATAGTGTCACTTAAATGTTTGCTATTGCAGTCTAAAATTGTTACAGTTCCCTCAAAGAGGGCAGGTTAGCTTTGTTCAGAGAAATGCCTAATGGTTCAGCATAGCTCAGATGTATTTTAAGGAAAAAGGTGGTCTTACTGTCAGTTTGGTTTTTGTAGACGCATTCTCCACTCCAAAGGGGAGCTGAGTGAAGATCGCCACAAGCAATATGAGGAATTTGCAATGTCCTATCAGAAGCTGTTGGCAAATTCTCAGTCTCTGGCTGATCTTTTGGATGAGAACATGCCTGACCTCCCCCAAGAGAAACCAACACCTGAGGGTAAGCCAGATTCTAAAGCAGGTCAGCAGAACCCTGGAGTCAGCTGGGATGTGGTGGGAAAACTAACCAAACCCTCTTAGCATTGTGTTCTTTCTGCTGGTTTCATTTCATTCAGCCTTTCCCCCTGAAGGATATCAGTTAATGAATAACACATTCATTTTTTTTAATTTAAGTAATTATGCCTAATATGTAACCATAACTATTGTATATTCTGTGTAGTTATGGAAACCTAAGTAGTATCTCTTTAGGTTTGTTTCTGGGGATAAAGTAATAAATGGAAAATTAAAAATGTTTTTAACCTGATCCTTTCCTTTAATATTATGCAGTTTTTAGTGTTTAAAAACTGTCGGAGTTTTAAAAGCTGATAGTGTTAAAAAATACCTTTGAAGTCTATTTTGGCTCATGATGTCATGGGCAGGAACATACTGTTAAGCCAGATAAGTCACTAGGTGTGGCTGGCTGGCCTCCTGAGCAGAAGGGCAGCTTTCAGTGCCTTTAGATCTAAACTTTGAGGTTCATTGAGATGGTGTTGAAATCATGATTAACTTTTGCCTTAAATTATCTTGAACTTGAAAAAGCTGCATTTCTTGAAAGCCTCTAAATATTAAATTGTTCTTTTTAAACTTCATTCTTAAAACTCAGTGGGGCCAGTCCATCATACTCAAACTGATTACTTTTAGTGCTAATGTTATTAAAGGCTGTTAAAACTTTCTAATACCATATAATGTGCTGCTTAGTTTTTCTTGATTTGACTTCCTCTGATTCGGTCTGTTTTTTCAATCAAAATGAAATTTAGGATTTTAAGATAATTTCTTGATATGTCTAATACTAAGACTGAATTGTTAAAAACACTTTAAAGTATGTGTTGAAATATTTAGGTGAAAATAGAGGTAGTAATAAATAGTTTTAACACTTTCCTGAAAGGAAAATCTCTAAGGTGCCTCCCCATAGAAGATTGTAAATTTGTGTAAATAACTTCTTTGTGGTTTCACTGTTTTTGCAGAACATGGACCTGGTATTGATATTTTCACACCAGGAAAGCCAGGAGAATATGACCTGGAGGGGGGTATCTGGGAAGATGAAGATGCTAGAAACTTCTATGAGAATCTCATTGACTTGAAGGCTTTTGTGCCAGCAATTTTGTTTAAAGATAATGAAAAATATTCCCAGAACAAGGATTCCAGCAAAGATGAATCAAGAGGTAGGATGCTGAGAATGACTGTTTTCTTCCTTGTCCAACAGATAAACAAACTTGATGGAAATAATGAGTCTCTAATGAAATTATTTGTGGTAATCAGGACAATACACCAGTTTGAATGAATTTTTAGGGAATAAACTAGGTGAGGTAGGGATTATATCTGGTTATTAAGGAAGAAAAAAAGTGAATGCATTTTAGTATTGTTAGAATTGTAAATTTCAAGCAATTGGAGATGAACCAATGTGAGTAAATGCCAACTTTGCTGTGAGAAATGGGAATTTTTCCCTTTTTTGCAGATGTTGGTCTTTGGGGTTTTTTTCACTGTTATTTCCTTAATAAATTTCTAATGGTAGGTGACTTGGTCAGCATAAAATTTCACTGGATTAGAAGGCCTGGGTGGTTCCTCCCTTCTGACACAGTTCTCAGTTCACAACCAGGCATGTGCAGACTACTGGTGCAGTGGGATAAAAATTCACCATCTGTGGCTCAAAGTGTAAAAGAAGATGCATGTTTGGAGAATTCTGACATTTCCCTGTAAGGATCTGTAGATATTGGAGCAGCTTGCCCAGGGAGACTGGAATTTCTGTCTTACTATTTTAAAATAACTGGAAAAATAGCTGAGAAATCTGGTGTGAATAGTGTTCATTCACTTTGAGCCAAAGGCTGAACTCCAGATATCACCAAAGTCCATTCCAGACTAATTTTGTCTGTGGTTCTAAACATGTTACTTGTTTGTGAGTCTGTATTTCCATATGGTGTGTGCACTGTTCAGAAGTTCTCACACTTGGCTTTGAAAGATTTTAGAATTTTAATAAGTTTATCTGCCTTGAAATCTATTTTTTTTAAAATGAAGCATAGTCTGCAAATGTGATTGGAAGGAGGCCTGAAAAAACAGTAAAATTCTGTAGGTAGTAATCTCTTGGAAAAATGCTCAGTGTTGGACCAGTGTTGTGGTCCAAGAAAAATATTAACTATTCTTCTCTGAATTTTTACCAGATTCAGACATTGTGTTCAAGGAAACTAATCTTTATTTGATCTTTTATATAGCATGTTATTTCATCAACACCTTCCTCCTGTTCTGCTTTTTCCTTTTTTTTCTTCATCTGTGTAAAAGATTTTCCATTAAGACACTAAAGAGATGTAGGTTTAGCAGCATTAATCTTCCTGTATTCTAATAATGACTGTGTATATTTAACAGTTTGTTGGCATTTATTTGGTATTTTTGCTTAACTTGTAAATAGATTCAAAAGATGCCAAAGATAATAAGGAAACAGCTGGGAATGAGGACCTGGAATTGGAGCTGGAGAACCTGGATATTAATGATGATGCACTGGAGTTGGACTGTGGAGATGAGGCAGAAGATCTTACAAAGAAGCTTCTTGATGAGCAAGGTAAAAAGAGTTGGTTTTAAGAATTCTTTTTCTTCCTGATTTGTTTTTTTAACTTGATTGGTTTAGTTTGTGGATTTGTAGAGGGCATTCAGGGCAGTTTATTTATTTATTTACTTATCTGTGAAACTAGTAGCTAGAAACTGCTGGGATTGTGATAAATGTTTTTGTAGCAAGTCATTCAAATACAAATGAAAATTATTTTAAAGATGTTTATGTGATGAAAGATATCAGTTCCTTCACAGAACTTTTAAAAGTTAGCAAATGTAAAGGCAGTTGCCCGAAAAGTGACTACAAAGAGGAATGAATACTTAACAACTAGACATTAGAAATGCATTGTTTGGAGAATGTGTTTGTAAATGATTGTATTTCATAGCTTAAAGATGTCTGCTGCTTGATTATTTCCCTCTTTTAGAACAAGAGGATGAAGAAGCCAGTACTGGATCTCATTTAAAACTCATTGTAGATGCTTTTCTTCAGCAGCTTCCAAACTGTGTCAACAGAGACCTCATAGACAAGGTATGGTCATAGTTTCTGGTTTTTTTGCACTCTTAAAAGCTGTAATGCTTGATCAGATAGATAGAAAATAAAGATTTTGAGCTTTGAAGTCTGACAGTAGCTGAATTAATTTTTAATCAGTCTGTATTCCTCTCAGTGGACATGTTTTCCATGCCAGTTCTAGCCAAAACTGAAGAATTTTCCTTGTGGTTATTTTTAAAGCAGTTGTAGGAATAGCTCTGTAAAAGCTGTGCTTAAACACCATTTTCTGTTGCTTTCTTGAAAACCCACTGCATTAAAGTGAGATATTGCATTAACTTTCCTCTTTATAGGCAGCAATGGATTTTTGCATGAATATGAATACAAAAGCCAACAGAAGAAAACTGGTACGAGCACTTTTCATAGTTCCTAGACAGAGGTAAGAATGGAAGGGGACCAAGCTGGATCCACCCATTTATTATTTAATTCAGCATGTGCATGTATTTTTTTAAAACCAGTGTATAATCCATTTTTTTTATTTCTGATGTGCACTTTTGGAGTGGCTTATGCTGAAGCACTAAAGAAATGTTTAGAATCAATGATCCACAGCACAATATTTTGTCAAAAATTAAGGGTTTCAGTAAGGATTTTATTTTTTCTTCTGGTACTTGTTGTTTACAGCAGATCTCTCTTCATTACTTTTTTTTTAAACTGTGAAAATAACAGCAAAACCTACCTGATACCAAAAAAGGGAGGATTTTTATTGTTCAGGACAACTTGCACTTTTTTGTTTTAGAGCCTGTGGACAATGAGAGCACAGTATAGTTTGGAAGGAGGATTTCTTGTGATGTGTTAATTCTGATGCAGTCCATGGCCATTAGAACAGCCTTGTGCCTTCTGCAACAGCCAGTTCTAGGCCAGCCCCTTTGAGCCTGCCCTCTTTTGTCTCTGTACATCTGCCTGTGTAAAGCTCTTGCTGTTCTCCTTGCCTCTGTGTAAGCAGATTTCCTGCACTTACAGGAAGAGCCCTGCTTCCAAAAATGATTGCAAATATTCAAATAAAAACACTGAATTCATTGGAGGAATAATGTAGTTCTCTGTTCTCTGGTAGACTCGAACCTTAAATAAGTGGAATTATGAAGTCTCTTTTCTTGCTTCACCTTTGCCCTTTTTCTCATGATAAGCTGTTTTGATGCTGAATTTAATTTAAAGTGAACATATTCATCTTGGAATTCTTGTTAAGAGTTTACACTGCTTTGATTCCATTACCTTTTAATGCTGGGGGGAAAAAAACATAGCTTGAGTATCTGTTTTGTCTCAACACATGTGTAGCCTGGCTTTGAATAAACAGACTTTGGTGCTTTGTTTTCCTTAAGTTTAATCACTGCGTGCCCTGTGTTTTCAACCTTAATTCAGCCTGTTTCTACATCCCATCTGTAATAAGCATCTGCTGTGCTAATCACCCTGTTCTCTTGCTGTGTGCAAACCAATGGTTTGTTTGCTGACTGAGGCATTAACCTGACTCCACGGTGAAACAGTGCACATAATCTTTCATTCTCTTGTGTATTCTTGCCTCTAAAATTTAGGGCTTTGACCTCAGTGTTTGGAGACTTTGACAGAGGCCTGATTGTGCCTAACAAAGGAATTAATGACAGAGGAGGCAGACAACTGATGATCTTTTGTCTTAGATGTAACAAGGTGCTCTTCAGCCCAAATGTAGGTTGCAGAGGAAGTAATATTTGTTTCTCAGCCTGCTGGTGATCATGATATGCATCAAAACACCATGTGAGAAGAATTTCTTTTTCACAGCTTAGAACATCTACAGCAATGTAAATCAGCAGGAGCACTTAAACTTTTGTCTTCAGCTCTGCCAAAGTGGAGAACTTTCCATACTTGTAAAATAAAAGTGGCTTTTTGGCTGGCCTGTGACCATACAGTAATGTTTGTACCACTGCCTTGTGTTGTTTCCTGGTGCTCTAGGTTCCAGATTGCTGAAATTGATTATTAACTCTTGAAACCTCTTTGAAAATCCTTTATTCTCCTTGCATAATCTGCTAAATTGTGCTAGGTGACAGTGAGGGGATTGGAGGAACTTGCAGATGGGCACAGTGAAAGGAGGTACTTTCAAACAGAGGCAGTGAGATAAGGCTTGTAAATTCAGCAGTGTGATTTCACAGATGGCATGAAAGCAAAAGTTATATTCCTGATATATTGCACTGTTAAAAAATGTGTCTGTCATCAGGCTGTACTATAAACAGAGTTAAGAAACTCCTGGAAGCATATATAGTTTCCTCATTGCCATTGATTTGTCATCTTCCCAGTGGTAATTCCATTGCCTTACAGATTTGTATTAAAAGTATTAATAATTTTAAAAATATTAACTTTTCTGATAGAACAGGAGCAGGATAGGTGTTGGGGTTGCTTACCCTACAGATAGAGGAGCTGTTACTGTGTGATGGTTCTGGTCTCCAGTAGTTTAACTAACATTGAAATGAATGGCTCAGCTGATCTCATTATTGGTCTTTAATTATAAATATGAATTTTTCCTAATAATAAGAAGCATTAACACTTGATATATGATTTTTTTTTTATTTAGTTCCTTTTCCTGCTGTCTGCTCTGGGACCTACTATACTAATGAATACTGAAGCTACCTTGATTCTTTTAAGATCTTTAAGTTCAGTTGTGTTTATGTGGCTGCATTGGTAACCCCATCTCTGGGCTACTCAGCTGGAGAAACAGGATGTTGACTGAGCTGCTTGTTCTGAACACAAGCAGTTGGAATGTAAATACCAGCTGAACTGCCCATAGATGCAGACAATTTGAAAGGGCAACCCATCCCAATATTTAAGTAAATTGTATTGCTGCAGTTGGTAAAAGAGCAGTTCTGCTGTGTGTCTTCAAGTCAACATTTATAATCCTTTCTGATGTAGAAAATTCTATATATTCTGTAGCACACTGCTTTGAGGCTTTGTGTACTGTGCATTTACAATGATTCTGCTCTGTGTATCACTTCACTGAGCCATAATGATATGGTTTTACCTTCCATTATTGTTGTTCCATATTTGTTTTTACTAATCCAGGAATTTTTTGCAATATCTCTCTGGGATACAGTGGGAGAAGAGTGCTTGTTATGCAAATGTTTTTGAGGAGGGTTTTTTGTGAAAGCTTCAGCAGAGCAATGTCCTTGAGGATGCAGATAAAGCAGTATGTTTTTCAAAAGCATTTAATTTCCAAGCATATCAGTTAATGCTGTTTACATTTAGCTGCTTTATTTGCAGCCATAATGATGTATTTCAATGACAGAATAAGTTCTCTTTCTTCTCCTGAGATCACTTTTGGGAAATGTGCAAGCACAACAGTTTCATCAAGGAAGTGTAAAACTGTTTTTTTGTTTGGGGTATAAAACAGACACTGTGAAATCAAAGTCATTATGTAGTGTTGCCAGGGAGCTTTCTTGCTGCCACTAGGGCTGGATAGATTGGGACAGATCAGGATTCTTTAGGACATAAAACTCAATTTGACAAAAAAGGCCATTTCTTCCTCAACTCACCTCATCAGTGTTAGAATACATCTTTGCCCTGCTCTGTTGAATACTGATGAATGGATCACATTTACATTTTCAGCTGTGATTTGAACCTCCAACCCAACAGAACAGAAGGCCTTTTAAAGAGATTTTTCAATGCCAGAATACGAGTGGCTTTCACATTTGCATTGGAGGATTGATTTAAAACTAAATATTAGCCTTTTAATTCAGGACTGCAGACAGTGATTTAACCCATACTGCTCGCAGCTTTAGAACTTTTGTGTGGTTCTTTGCTGCCTAACTGAATTATCTTCCTCTACACAGAATTATTTAGGTTTACCAGAATACTGCAATTCTGTACATGGTTTTCTTTTACACCAGTTTGAGAAGTCTGAAATCTTTTCTTTGGCTTTAAATTCCAAACAATTCTAGATAAATGTTAAGCAGTATATAGGAGGCTGTTGTGGCTTATGATATTTTTTTGATGTTGCCATCTATGGTGATCTGTGAATTTGCAAGTTACCTGCAGTAAGAGATCAGTTATAAATGTGGAGATTTTTAGTGTTATTATTGGTTGTTCTTAATTCAGAAGTTAGCTGCTTCTTAAGTGCTAAATAGCTGTGCACATTTTAACTCAAAAGCTGCAAGCCTCCAGTGTATTTACTGTCAGCTTTTCATCCTGAGACTCCTCTCAGTACCAAGGTCCTTTTTGTTCACTTGAACTTAGCAGTGTTTTAGTGGCCTGTTTCAGTTGAGGATAAAGTTGAAGGATGTGCTTGAGATCAAGGAGTTTTTCTATGTTCTGGGGAAGAAATAAAGGCCAAAAGTGCTTCCCTGGTAACATTCCAATTCCACATCATCCCTCTCTTCCACTGAGCAGTGTGGGTGGCACTTGGTACCTGTTGAGGCCCTGTGAATGCACTGCTTTTATCCATTGTGATTATACTGGTGAGGCAGGAGTTGTGGCTCCTTTGTTTCATTCTTTAAGCTGTCTTGTAGAAGCACAGAAATAGGAAATATACAGAATTCCCCCTTCACTCTTCCTGGGCATAAAGTTTTGTATGCAGCTATTTTAGAGAGACTACAATTAGGACTTTGAGAAAAGTATTTCTGTAAGTTGGTTTATGATTGGTTTTGTTTCTTTGGGCTTTTTTTTAATAAACTGACACTTTAAATGATAGAAAAAAATATGCTCTTAGGTATTTTACTGACATGCAGCTCATTTGAGCCTGAGATCCTGAGTTGACTAGATTTCAGTCCATGCTATGTGGTCTAAAGGACAGTGGTCAGAAGTGGTGCTTTTTACTGTGGGGGTGAATATCCAGGGTGCTTAACATGGACTTCAGAGAGTGACTGACTCATCCCTGATGCCAGATCTTGCTTCATGATCAGAAGAGCAGGAACAGAAAGCAATACTGTGGGCTTTGTGGGGTTTAGTTAAGTTCTTCCCCCCTTCTCAAGAGAAAGAAATGCTTTTGGAGGGAACAAAGCACTACATGTACCAGTAGATGGTGCCACTGACACTGGAATGTCTGCACTGCTGAACATGAATTTTTGTCTCCCCTGAGAGAGAACTAACTCAATCTCTGATTGCCAATTTCAGCATAATTAACCCAAGGCTTTTCCTTATTATATTTCACCTATTTAGAAATACCCAGTCTTAGTTTGCTTCCCCATGAAGAAACCTTTTGTGTCCTGCAAGGGAATAACAACAATGTGCTCTAAGACTTTAATTTTCCCCCAGGTATACTCAGTTTACAGAGATGAAATTATTAGCTCTCAGCAAGCAGGTACTTGCTGAGACCAGAATAAAACTTTCTGGTATTTGTCTTGAAAGAGTTGCCATCCAGAAATCCCCTCAGTTAAAGACACCCTCTTAGTTCAGCCACAGTCCTCTCTTAGTTCAGCTTTTGTGGGTAGATGTGAAGTAGTGAGACTTTCACTCCTCTCAAAGTTAATGGCTAAATGCTTAATAGCATGGTATTAATTTGCTGTGGGTAGTCAGCCTTGACTGTGTGTTCCAACAAGCTTGAAAAATGTAAATACTGCTTCAGTTATTGATTAACAAAAGAGATAAAAACTGTTAAATAGGTAACTGAGAGACCCACAATGTTTCACCAGGAGTCTTGTGTCTTATCAGGAGGTTGCCTGGTTGTGCTTTTTGGGGGGGAGTATATTCTGATGCTTCCACCCCACAATTTAAATAAATACATAATTGTCTCTTTTTCTGTAAGTGGGTATTAAATGTCTTCGAAATGGGCTCTAGTGACACAGAATCAGAAAGGAGGCAGTTGTGATGGCTTTGTTTTGGTGTTTTTGTCTTGATGCTTTGTGCCAGGACAAGCTCTGTGTATCAACTGTGCTTTTGGATTTTTTTTGTCAGCATATTTTTTCTTTTCTGTTCCTGAGCAGTAGGGAAAACCTTAATCCTTCATAAAGTGTGAACTCAAGATGCATTTTTCCCTTACAGGCAATTTCTCACTAGAAACATGCAAATTTAGGATGTTCCTCTCCACTTACTTTGGCTTGTTCTTGAGTTCATCTGTTTACTGCATTCACTTAACATTCTGAAAATAAACTGAAAATGCTTCCTTCAGCTTGTTAAATGATATTATGAGGCCTCAGAGTGCAGTTGGGTTCTCTGCATTTAAAACTGATCTGTACACAGCTGGTTTGCATAAATGTGCAAAGGAAATGGATGTGAAGTCATGTAATTAAGGCAAGAGAGAAGGAAATAAGAAAATTCTGTAGAAAACTTGGAAATATTACCATTTGTAGGAGTACTAGCAGAATTTTTGGGAAAAGGATGGCCACATCACTTCTGCTCAGCTTTGTTTTATGTAATAACTACTACATTGATTGAGAAGTTTCCTACCTTAAAAGTACAGATATTTTCTACCTTCCTGGTTATGTCTGCTGCCTTTCAGAAAGAATATTAATACCTTGCCAAAACCCATGGTCTTGTCTGTAAGAACCTTTTTCTGCATGTTGAGATGGATCTGAAGTTTCTTTCTGTTTGGTAATTTATTGAAGGTCACATTCTGTAGCTGATGGTATTCAGCATTTTACCCATGGCAGAAGTTAAAGAGGAAATTAACTATGAAGTATTCTAACAGGATATGGTGGTCTACTTTCTTGCATTATTTTTGAATGATACTGCATTCTGAAGTGGTCCAAAAAAATTGCATGTATGTAGTTCTCTCAGTGCATTGATTCTTTTCACAAGTAAAATGGTATCCATATTTGTACACATAAATACATTTTTGTCTGTAAATTGTCTCTTTTATCCTCTCCTTTGTTTGCAGATTGGATTTGCTACCATTTTATGCAAGACTTGTTGCCACATTGCATCCCTGTATGTCTGATGTAGCAGAGGATCTCTGTTCCATGCTGAAAGGGGATTTCAGGTTCCATGTATGTTTTGGTGATTTCGTTTTTTACTAAAACCAGATTAACCAATCTCATAAATCATCTTTTGGGGAAAAAAATCCATTTTGTATTGTGTAGACACTACTTCTAAAATTCAGTTAATATTTTTCTGTCAGCTCAGCAGTTCTAGAAAAAAGAGGAGAAATTTTTGTAACTTTGTAAGTCCTTGTGAAAGAGAAGTTTTTGCAATGTTCCACATATGCTTACATATTTATATAAATGAACTGTACAACAGAAGTTAAAAACTTCTGCTCCATCTGTGGTAAGAGTTTCCTGTAAATTAATAACTTGCTTTTGAAATGAGACCTGGCCTACTCTAACATTTTCCACTACAAGGCTACTATTGTATTGATCACTCTTATCATAGAGTATTTAATTCCAGTTAGATTTTACAATTTTCACCTATCAAAATTTTCCACACAAATATATTTTTCAGTGTTGTTTCCTTCACTTTCTTATAAGTGTTGTAATCAACTCGTTATGGTGCTCCGTGATGATTCCTTCAGCATTTTCTGAGTTTTGTGGCACAGATTTAATTTTTTTTCTAATACTGACATTAAAAATGTGTATAAATTGCTCAGACTTACTTGAATCTTAACTGTTAAGTTAACATTCTCAGAAAAACCTCTTGCTGTTGGGGAAATACAGTTTTCTATTTTGCAGATTATGGTTAGACATAGATATATATTTGTGTTTTGTTCTTAAATTTATGCTGAATGTCAGTAATTTTAAAAGTCTACACATTACTCAATCTGACTTGAAAAAGCCATCAATGTTTAATGTTTCCTTGAGGACAGTACAAGTGGCCCTATTCACATAGAGACTTCTTAGTGATTCTGAAAATAGAGAATCTAAAATACTTTATCACTACTTCACTGTGGCAAAGGAGGAGGATTTATGGCTGTAGGTATGTTAGAGGAATTAATTGTTTTGGGGGGTGGGGAGATGGGGAAAAGAATTGAAAATCTTTTGAAAAAACAAGGACATAGGGAGACTTTTAGGAAACCCAATGAGAAGTAAAGGTGGAGCTTGAGGAACCAAACAGATACCAAAACCTGCTGAATTCCCAAGTGTATTTTGTGCATGTTCAGATCAAAGTAATTTAGAAGAAGTGGGTATTTTAGAGGACCTACAATCAATTTTTTGGTTGTTTTTTAGGTAAGAAAAAAGGACCAGATCAACATTGAAACAAAGAATAAAACTGTGAGATTTATTGGTGAGCTTACCAAGTTTAAGATGTTCTCCAAAAATGATACTCTCCACTGTTTGAAGGTTGGTGTTGTGATAGTCCTGTACTCCTGTGTTTGCTGATGATGTGTCCCCATCCTATTCCTCTTCACTTACCTGCTGCTGATGTTACCTGAATTTATTACATGGGATGTTCTAAACCCTGGTGTCTGTGGCTGCTGTGTGTGAGGAGACTTTTTCAGCTGCTATACAAGTTAGAATGTTTTACCTCTTCTAATGGGAGGAATATATTAAAATAAACTTCTGCATAGGCAAACTGCTCATCCTTCTCTTTGTAAGTATGGCAGACATTGCTACTTATTAATCTCCTGTACATTGCAAAACTTCCATAATGTTGATTTCAATGAATGTTTTTGAGGAGAAAATAACAGTAAGGGAGAGGGACTGGAGGCAAAAAGCATTCTTGTGTTGCAAGGAGAGGCTTTTATGCCACTTTAGCAGGTGCTTTTGTTTGCTGAGGAACAAAACATCTCTGGTAAGCATTAATCTCTAGGCACATCATCTCACTTTGCATGCTGATAAACATTCAAACCTTGGTGTCGAGTCCCAAATTAAAAATAGGTTTTAAAAAATGAAAGTGCCTTTAATAAAAGATGCTTGAGACTCAGAGCTTAACATCACTTTCTATGGAAATAGTTTCTATTCATTGACTTGTTAGATATAAAAGCTGAACTCCTAAAGAAATCATAGTCACTTATAATTTCACTTCTCTTGTCTATAAAATGCTGTAAAATGCAAAGCTGTGTTAATTATTGTTAAGCAATAACTTAAAACAGTGCAGTTAGGTGTGCACTGAGGTTACTGTGCCCTTGTGCAGTATTATTGGGTAGTTCAGGTGGGATTTTTCTGCCAGTTTTTCAAAACATCCTGTTCTTCTGAAGCCTAAATTTGGAGTCTGTAGACTGTTCTAAGAATTTTAAAATGAGATTAATCTTTTGAATATTAGAATGGTTTGGGTTGGATGGGACCTTAAAGATCATCTGGTTCCAGCCCCTGTCTTGGACAGGGACACTTTCCACCTAGACCTGATTGCTGAGAGCTCCATCCAACCTGGCCTTGAACACTTCCAGGGGATGGGGCATCTTCAACTTCTTTGGGCAGCCTGTGCCAGGGCCTTGCCAATCCCAACATCTGATCAGTGAAATCCATTTGCATTTCTTCCATAAAGAATTGAGAACACCAGTGTAGTGTCCAGTCTGGTAGATGAAACTTAATGTTTTTTGCAGCTGAAAAAGATACTTAACAAGCTGTGCTTTTATGTAAATACATACCAGATGCTTCTGTCAGACTTCTCCCATCACCATATTGAAATGGCCTGTACCTTGCTGGAAACCTGTGGAAGATTCCTCTTCAGATCACCAGAATCTCACTTAAGAACCAGTGTTCTTCTGGTAAGAGAAAACTTGTTGTCTTATGGGGGAGGGTGTCGTGTTCTGACTTAAGGCAATTGCTTCTTTTTGAAACTGTTTTCAAAAACTCCAGTTGACCTAAAAACCTCTTCATGGCTTGAAAGAAAATGTAAAAATAAGAATTCAATTTCTGAAGTAAAAAGCTTTTGCTTTTGTAATTCAGAGACAGGGCAAACCCAGAGGATGAGGTTGAAAGAATATTGTAGCTGTACCTGAATATGCCTGAAATAATGTTTGAGGGGAAAAATAGTGGTGAATGGAGCCAGACATGATTTCAACTGGTAGTTAAAACATTTGTGCAAGAGGTAGTTTCTATGTCCTGTATAATGATCTGGGGTTCTAAATGTGAAAAAAAAAAAGAGTTTATGAAGTCAGTAAGAGAAGCAGTTTTAGAAACAAAGATTGGGAATTAGAATAAGTTTAGAATTGGGATCTGTAAGTCTGGAGAAGTACTGGCAAAGATATAAATATATCATATTCATATCATAAATATATCATAAATATATCATATATCAAAGATATAAATATATCTTGTTATAAATAACAAGAACTGAATTAAAAAATAACAAAAACTGAGTAATATATTTACTGACTTGGGAGACAATCCTAAAACTCTGTTTCCAGGGCAAGAGACTAAGTCAGACACAGTTGAAGAAGACCTTCAGAGATAGATTCACTTTCTCTGAAATCAGTAGTTTCTCTTCTCATGCTCTAGTTAATGGAGAAGCAGTTGCATACTTGGGTTTGTTGTTGTACAATTTCTGTCCACAAAATACTCTTTTTTTCTGAACCTCATTGAATGTCAGAACTTCTCTTGAGGTGGTACAGTCATGAGAGGAAAGAGATGAGCAAGTTAATACAAGCAAATTAACTGCCAGTTCCTTGACTCTTGCTTTTTGTACCAGTGTACTTTCTGTCTTGAAAGCTTTGAATCTCAGTTTTCTAAAGGTTTGCCAGCTGATGTGTTGTATTGTGAAATAAATTCCTTTCCATAATCAAGCATTTTTTCCCTTGAAAACCCCCTTCCATTATCTTTAAAACACATTTCACTCGTTGCTATCACTTTTTTGTAGTTAATAAAAACTTTAGAAGTCAGGAAAAATTAAATACATATACCAGAACTGGTTTTTGTAAGTGACTGCAGAAATGCTGACTGTGAGCTGGATTGCTGGAATCTGCTGGCTGAATGCTAAACGTGGCTTAACTGTGAAGTGCAAGACAAACCACAAACCCTGTTTGAATTACTGAGGCTTAAAGCCTCACAAGGTTTTGGATAAGTAGTCTTTTCTTATGCACTGAGGAACCAGGAGAAGGTGGAAGATGGGCAAATAAGTTTGGAATATTTATTTATTAAGATGTAAAATAGGCTAAATAGATTTATATCCTGTATCCATCTTAATAGCTGCATCTTCTAACATTCCCCTCAAAAACCTACAGAGATTAATTTTGTCTTAAATAGTCTTATACAAATTGGATCATAGTCTTATGGTACAAGTTAGTGTGAACTGTGGAAAAGATTTCTCCCAAAGCAAGCTGATAAAAATCTTGTGTTAAAAATCTAAGCAATTGTAAAGCTGATCTACTCCTGTGGGTAGAATTAAGGCCTGTTGATCCTCTAAATAATTATTGCTCCTAATCTTTACTGCAGATGATGTATTTTGTAATTCGATTCCAAACAGGCTGCCTGTCTCCTGTTAAAGACAATGGTGCTTTGTCCTGGTGTGAAAGAAAGTCAGTTAAGAATGGATTTTAAAAGTAATTAAGGAAAAATTACTTATTGAGAAGTAAAGTGTTCTATAAGGGCATCACAGATTTAATGGCACTGAGTAACTTTTTGTAGAGAAGCATTTAGTGATCATATTCTGGTTTTGTGGAACTACTCCATGTTTTGCAAATTATTTAGAGATTCTTCTTTTATTAGAACAATATTTATTTCTAGTAATGGTCTTCTTGGCAAGTCTTTCAAATTCAGTGTCCTTTATGTAATTTAAAATACTAGATTGGCTGTAGGAATTATCAGTTGATAAATGAATTATTTGAATTGGATTATTTGATTTGGAGGTTTGAAAGGGAAGATCAGCTTCATCTTGATGTATGTTTCTGTAACATAAACAAATGTAAAGTTCTTGTATTATACTGTTGTGGTCTTGCTGAAAGAATATTTGAAAACCTGGAATTAAATGCTTCCTGATGGATTTTTAATCATTTAACTTAGAAATTGTCTTAAGCTTAAGGGCCAGATCAGTTCTGTTGATAAATGTACTGAACTTAAGCTGCAAGGTGACTTCCTTCTTGCCCTGACTGCTTTTACTGGTGGTGTTGAAACTGTGGGAGATGTTG
Source organism: Trochalopteron elliotii (assembly GCA_024734555.1). Classification (NCBI taxonomy): domain Eukaryota; kingdom Metazoa; phylum Chordata; class Aves; order Passeriformes; family Leiothrichidae; genus Trochalopteron; species Trochalopteron elliotii. The sequence continues at coordinate 1,142,910 of JANPWX010000358.1, forward strand.
TTTGTACAGGCAGAGGCTGAGGTAAAGTAAATGCAGTTCATGTAGAGCTGTGTTAATTCACTGTAACAATAATGTGCTTCCAGGAAATGAAAAATTCCCATTTTGAGCTGTCAGGATGAGTAGCAGGGCAGAGCAGTGCAGGTTTATTAAAGGCAAGGAGGAGATGAACAGTTTCAGTATCTTGCTGTAATGTGATGTTTAAATGTCAGCCATGCTGAAATGCATTCCAAAATTGGAATTCTCATGATGATTAGGTTTTGGTTAGTTACTTCTTTCTTTTTTTTCCCTAATGGTCACCAGATTTTCTTTTGAAATGCTTCTGCAATATGCTACATGCAGAGAGATTTTGCTACTCACCAAGAAGAAAAACCCAAAGAGCTTTAATATTTTAACATGGATACTTTAATGTTGTTTGTGGTCTGTTCTTATCAAAGGAAAGACAGAAACCTAATCTTCAAATGTAATGCTTTACCTGTGTAGTTCTTCATTTCAGTCTAGTAAAACAAGGACCCAAAGTAGCTGATGAGCTTAAAGCACTTTGGACTGCTGATCTTGCCTTTTTCTTCTGAATTGCATCAAGGTTTTTGTTACTACAAACAGTGTACTATTATGATTTCTCTTTCCTGCCTGTCTGTCTGATGCCTTAGCTGAAAAAAGATAGAAACAGTTTCTTGAAATGCTGAAGATTTTTAATAAGTAGAGATTAAGACTGACAAAATCCATTTACAGATAGAACACACACTCAGGACTGCTCAAAACCCAATAAATTACAGTGATGTTGAGACTTCAGGTAGTGCATATTTTCTCTTCTGGGAAGAAACATTTTAATTATAAACTATGATTTACAGTATAATGTACAACTTTTTATAACAGGAAAATACACAAATTACATAGGTTTAGGGGTTTTAAATGTTATTTGCAAGCCTTTCTGCCATTTTCTCTGTTCTGCTTCACTTTGACCCACTTCATTTTTCAGTTTATAATGCAGCATGATCGATGCCTTTATGGCAGCAAAGGTGTATTTTGTGTTGATCTATCTAGAAAAAGTAAAACATTTTCAAAGGTAACATTAGCATATATGACATGGTAAAGTTTGGGAGTTTTCTACTCTTAAGTGTTTTTTCCCCACATAAAACAATTTCTGTACTCAGTTGTTAAGTGCTGTGCATCTGTGAGGTGCCAGTAGGAAAATGTGCTGCTAGTGACAGAAATTTCCTATTTGGAAAGGAGCAGTCTCACAGGGAATCAAAGGAAAGACCATTTGTGTCGTGGAAAAGGTTAAGAATGAAGTGCCTTAGGGTTGGTGTCAGATGGAGACCTTCCTGGTGATAGATGACTAAAATCCAGGAAGAAAATGACATTATTTGTTGGGTTACTATGTTACACAAAGCTACTCTTCCTCATTGAATTAGCAGCTGAAACTCTGGGTAAAGGAGCTGTTTGAGTACATTGACATTTCAGTTGAACTGAATCACTGCCTTGTAAAAGAAATTTTAAATTATTCAGGTTTATTTGAAAGGCCACCAGCATGAAAAATAAGTGCTTTCTCACCAATAATCAAAGGAGGTTTAAATTCTTGGTTGGTTTACTGGACTGCCTGAATGGATGTACTAACATTTGTGTGGGGATGAAACAATACTTACAATATTAATTTTGTTTCTCTGTTTGAAGTTTTAAATTACTGTGTAGCCAGCCTCTAGTAAATAATAAAGTTTAAACAAGTGCAGTTTTCTGATGAACCACCATGGAGTGATTTAGAATATATAGGACATATGACATACATTAAAATTTCATGCAGAATTTCACCTATATACATATAAACACACAAATACATACTAAAAAGTATTTCATAATGGAATTGCACTCATCCTCAACTGTAAAAATGTGTAAATTAGGTCTACTGTTTTAGTTCTTGTACAGAATTTTTAGATAAAAGAAAATTTTAGACCTCACAAAATAAACTTTAATTTACATTGCTAAAATGAGGTATGGAGAAAAGACTGTATCAAGTGAGGAAAATCAGAACAATCCTGACAATTAAGCACAGTAATTAGTGTTGACTCTTACTTGTCTGATTTTTCCTGAAACATTATTTTATGGTAGATACTGTTTTTCTTACAGTTGATTCTGCTTGAATAAACAGCAGCAATGGAGCATGGAATGAGGGAAATTCTGTTGTCTAAATCTCTGGAAATTTGTATGAAACCATCAAAAACTCTGTGGAATTACATGATGATGTAAAAAGTAGATTGCCAGTCTTACCATGATTCACTGTGTTTGTGCCAAGACATCAGTTTTTCAGCTACTTTAGTTAAATAAAATGTAGTTAAATAATGTTTTAAACAGAGTTCCTAGTAATCTTATGAATCATTTATCTGTACAGTAGCATTAGGATTTTGAGTTAAATCTTAAAATACTTTTCTGAAACCTTTTTTACCACAGGTGAACCATTATAAAAACAGTGATCATAAAGAAAAATGACCATGGAAAGAGCAACACAGAACCATATATATGTACTTTGTCTTTTTTTCTCTCTACCCAAGCTTTTAACTTACTTTTCTGCAACCTTTCATATTTACTGTATCCCAAACGTAACTCTAAAAGCCTTTGGCTTGAAAATGTGGTATGTCAGCATCTCTTAACTGGTCATTTGCATTTGTTTCCAGGAACAAATGATGAGGAAAAAACAAGCAATGCATCTTGATGCACGCTATGTTACAATGGTAGAAAATGCCTATTACTACTGTAATCCCCCTCCAGCTGAAAAAACTGTGAAGAAAAAACGTCCTCCTCTGCAGGAATATATCCGTAAGCTTCTTTACAAGGATCTCTCCAAGGTCACCACGGAGAAGGTAAATCCTTTCAAATTCTTTAATACAGTTTTTACTGAAAGTGGAGTAGTGGTAACTTTGGAAAAGGTTTGAGGAGAGCTGTGGTTTTTTTCAGTTGTAAGAAAAAGGGATCATTTTTGTATTCATGAATAAAGTGGTTTAATTCCTTTTATTGGGACACATAGAAGCTCCAGTTGTGGACCTGTGTTCTCAACAGCATCAAGTGCTGAACAAAGGGAGAGTGAGATGAGAATCATTATGTTCTGTACATTGTGTTGGCAGAGCAAGGGACAAAAGGCTTCAGTTAAATACAGACTGTAAGAGCAAGAAAATTATGGAACAGCCTTGGACAACTTGATCAGTAGCTCAGGGACAGCAGTTGGGTTATGTACATGAAGCCTTCCATAGCCACTGCAGGTCTGGAGGATGCCTGGAAGGGACAAAGAGATTGTTTGCAGGTGCTTACAGGGATTTCATCCCAACCAGGAGAGAGGGGGGATGACAGGGAGCATCTTGATATTGTACCTGCTAAAATGTGAAGCTTGTCTTAAAATTTGGTTTAGGTCCTGAGACAGATGCGCAAGCTGCCTTGGCAGGATGCAGAAGTTAAGGACTATGTTATATGCTGTATGATCAACATCTGGAATGTGAAATATAATAGTATTCACTGTGTAGCCAACCTCTTAGCAGGGTTGGTCCTTTACCAGGAAGATGTTGGAATTCATGTTGTGGATGGAGTGCTAGAGGATATCCGACTAGGAATGGAGGTAAACTATCAGTATTCTTGCTAAGCTATACCCATCTGTTTATGTTGAAAGGAAAACGAAAATAATTGTCCTTAAAGAAAGGAATCCTTGGATTCTCTTCTTTTTTTTTGTCTGACTTCTCTACCTCAGTTATTTGGTTTGTATAGGTTTAGTTAAATCAATAGAATAACTGTACCAAAAAAAACCCCAACGAAATCAAACTAACAACATTACTTAAGACAATTGCTTTGCTTCCCTTATCATGGTAAGGCCATAGAATTTATTCTTTGACAGTGTAGACAGATTTACACAACTTCAAATAACTTTGGAGAGCAGTCCACACTTTAAAAACTGTTATAATTACAAGAATTCTCTGGGTGATGAAAAGTTGTCATAGGTTTAAGATGGAGTGTATGCTAAATGCATTGGAACTGAAATACTAGCTGACCAGCTTTCATAACTACTTTTTAGTGTTTGCTTTTGTATAATAGATGTAGCCATAAATAACCATCTTTTATTATAAGAAAATCTGTCAACTTTTTTATACACTTTATTCCTTTGTAAAAGGTTGGTCGGGTTTGGGTTTTTTAATTTTCTGTTGTGTCTGCACTATAGAATGAATTTTCTTGTTCTTCTGTGATAAAGGTTAATCAACCAAAGTTCAACCAACGGCGGATCAGCAGTGCCAAGTTTCTGGGGGAGCTTTACAATTATCGAATGGTGGAGTCAGCTGTAATATTTAGAACTCTGTATTCCTTCACCTCATTTGGTGTGAACCCTGATGGCAGTCCTAGTCCACTGGACCCTCCAGAGCATCTTTTCAGGATCAGACTCGTGTGTACTATCCTCGATACCTGTGGGCAGTATTTTGACAGAGGATCCAGCAAGCGAAAACTTGATTGCTTCCTTGTATATTTTCAGGTATTTTAAATCTTATGCAGATCTGTAAAATTCTTTAACAAGCTAATATAAGTCAGTCTGCATATTTATCTCACTGTTCTCTAGCACTGTACTTGGTAGAATCCTGTCTGTCTGCTAGCAGTTTAAGTTTCAAGTGATATGTTGAGTTATGCTAAAATGATCAGGAGGTGCTCATTGCTCCCACTAGGCTTTGCTGAACTTGAAGAAGATTATTAGGCTGCTGTCTTCAGCTAATGGTTTTTGTAGAGAAAGAGGAGTCAGGTATTTCTCAGGCATGCATGGTGAAAAGATAAGAGGTAATGGGCCCAAATTGTAGCAAAGAAAGTTCTGACTCAATAAATGCAATGAAGTGGGGAAAAGCTTTCATAATGAGTGTTTAAACACTGAAATGAGGCATTCCAGACCATGGAATTCATGCTAAAACTTGCTGGATTTAATTTCTTTTTCTTTCTGCTTTTCTCTTTAATTTATTCTTAAACAAGGGTATTAAAAAATTAAAATTAAGGTGGTAACTTACTTCAGACCCTAAGGATACAAATCACTCATCTGCACGCAAGGTTTAAAATGATATTTTGAAGTATAGAACCTCAGAATGGTTTGGGTTGGAAGGGACCTCAAGGATCACCTTGTTCAAACCCCCTGCCATGGGCAGGGACACCTCCCACTAGACCAGACTGCTCACAGAATGTTGTGGTCTGATTTTTAAATGCAAAAACAAATGTTTTGGGGAAGACATCATTATATTTCTGTTACAGCTCATAATTTCAGCAAGCCTTCTTCTTGAGCATGTCATCTTTTAAGTAAGATTCTGTTACTCATACTTCATTTTCAGATGCAATTTTTACAGCACCTTAGTTCTCAAGTTCTACTGTTAGGTTCACTTAAAATCAGCATTTAGTTTTTACAATGTCACTGTAAGAGGTATATGTGAATTTGTTGTAAAGCAAACTGGATAAGGCACTTGAAGCTGGCTGCATTCCAAAGATTTTTTTAATGATGTCTCCCCCTCTTTCCCCATAATATGGAAACTCATTTTCTTGAAAATATTTGGGGGAAGGAATCGAAAGCTGGCTAGATGTTAAGTGATCATCTTTTGTTGAAGGAGTTTACCCTGAGAAGGCACTTTCTTCTCAGGGCTTTTTTCAGTCTTCATACTTACAAAAGTAGTTAGGATTCTTAATGTTTGTGATATCCAGTGTTATTAAACAAGTTTTATTGATATCCAAATATCTAGTAGTTGTATGAAATAGGAGAGTAGTGACATGAAAGCTTTTGCATTTTTTACTGTACAAACAAGGCATTTTAAACCTGATGACTTAAAGGGTTTATAAACATCAGTGTGTATATAACTGATTTCAATATTTGGTATTCCAGCGCTATGTGTGGTGGAAAAAAAGTCTGGATGTTTGGACAAAAGACCACCCTTTTCCTATAGACATAGACTATATGATCAGTGATACACTGGAACTGCTGAGACCAAAGATAAAGCTCTGCAATTCTCTGGAAGAGGCTGTCAGACAGGTGCAAGACTTGGAACGAGAATTCTTAATAAAATTGGGTAAGAAAATGTGCAAGAGAAGTTAGGTACTTTTTACAATTCCTCTAGTTCTTAAAGTTGTCTCTTTATCATGGTAATAGATAACTGTTGTTATTGTTATGATAATTTATTCTCATGATAGAAATATTTTTGTAACTTTTTTGCATGTTTCTTTCTAATCATTATAGATACTATACAGAATCTCCATAACTCTAAAGTAGTAGATGTAAAAAATAGTCAATATGAATACTCTGAATAGAATAGTATTTGGGGAGCAGAAGAATGTGTGTGTGTGTGTGTGTGTGTATTAATTTATGGAGTCCCATGGTGCTAGTGATGAGGAAGAAAATCATTAACTTAATCAGAAAAACGTAGGAATCACACTAATTTCAGGAGAAAACAATCAGGCTGGCAGCACAGCTCTGTTGAAAATGTACTGATTAGTGAGTAGCTGAAACTGTTATCATCATGTTAACCTTTAAACCTCTTGTACATATCCATTCTTAGAAAGTGTTGGATACTACTGTGTTCATTACTTGTTAAATGAAGTTGTTTTCTAATCTTCCATCTTTATTTGAAAACAAGCTTGTTCATTAAAAGATTTTATGTTTAAATTTTACACTTTATGTAAGTGTTAATTAGAGCACTTCACCTACTTGAACACATTCAATTTTTAAGAATAATCCTTGAATTCAGTGGGATGAATATGTCTAACAGCCACATAAAAGGTTGCAACTTCTGATTTAGGAAGAACCTTTTTTTTTTAATATGCTGTTTATTTAATTGACAAGCCTTGAAATTCCCTATGTAGTAACTGAAAAGTGGATTAGAGTTCTCCTGTAGTGTGATCTAAACTCATGGTTTTCATGCTCTCAAAATGAGAACCAAGAAGAAATATACAGTGAGTTATATAAACTGTAATATTCTTTTGAAAGGTACTCAGCACTTCCTTCCTGCAAATAACAGGAGCTTCACAAAACTTTACACTGACATCTGACCCTAAGTGCAGTTGGTCTAATGTCAAAAAAGGAATGATAACCTGAAGAGTGACTGTGTTGACTCCTCAGTAAATTCTTAGAAAATCTAGTGGCCTGGAAGTCTGACATCAGCAATCTTCTGGAGAATTAAGTTGCTCTGTAAATTAAGGAAAAAAATAAAACGTATGAGAACAATACTGTATGCTGGAAGTTTGGGGGTTTTGCATTGGATGACTTAAACATTGCAATAGTCATTCTCTAAAAACAGATCTTAATTTTTTTCCTGAATCAGAGCCATGTTCAGTTCTTAAAAACATTCTGATTGAAATCTGTGTCTTAAAGACTAAACTGGACACTGAAACACTGGAAAGAGCTAAAACTGATTTTTCAATTCTGTGGAAATGGTACAGATAATGGTATTAGATTGAAGGATGCCCTACTGAGAGAAAGGAGATATTTATATTTGATATTTTACACAGAGTACACTAAAACATATTGAAGGACAGAAGGCAAACAGGTCAGCAAGATAAATTGCAAGATGAACTAAACACACAGTGTAAGAATTGCCACACCTGTCTGCAAGGAGGATGAGCACACCAGATAGTACTTGTGGAAGAGACTTTGCTTTCCCAGAGATTTCAGATAGGCACCTACATCCTCATAGGTTCAAGTACAGCCTCAGAGCATTTGGAGAGAGTCATAAAGATTTATTACAGGCTGAAAAACTTGTTTCAAAACTGTTAATTGACAGGGGAGGGAAGTACTGCAGCAAAGACTGCAGGGGCTTCATGTCTCTGGGTTCTGCTGATTTTGTGCAGTCTCTGCAGTTTGGTACTCAGATTTTGTTGTGTGTTTTAGTGGGATTCACATTTAGTGTGAGGATGTTTTGAGGCAGTTTGCACAGCTTCTTGTGTTCTCTGGGAGGTTTTAAATATTCTCTCTAATGTTTTCCTCCATTGCTGACAGGACATTATTACCCTTTATGTCTAAGTTAACTATATAGGAAATGTTTCATTCAGAAGTCAAATATTATGACCATGGGAAATTTTAGTACTCAGTAACAATAGACTTTTGAAGTGATCTTCCACGTTGAGTGGTTATATGTGTTCTAATGTTCTAAATCTTTCTCTTTTTCAAAATTTCAGGAATTGTGAATGACAAAGATTCCAAGGATTCCATTACGGAAGGAGAGAATCTGGAAGAGGATGAAGAAGAGGAGGAAGGTGGAGCAGAGACAGAGGAACAATCTGGAAATGAAAGTGAAGTAAATGAGCCAGAAGAAGAGGTGAACTTAATCATTTACCTTGCCTCATGTGAAAGAAGTGATGTTGATTGCTTGTTACTTTCTGAAGCCCTTGTCAGAGTTAGCAGGTGAAATCTGAGTGTGCCCAGCCCAGCCAGTGCTGGGGGGATATTCCCAGCCCAGTTCTGTGTGTGTGGAAAACTGAGTGTCTGAGGTTTAGTCCTTATTTTGGCAGAAACTGGAACCTGGCAGCTTTGCTCAGGGTATGTGCTGTTTCTCAGCAAGAAGATACCTTCAGCTTTTGGCATGGAAAAAAAGTCACTTTCAGATGACTTTATCTGTTGTAGAAGCAAATGTATTGACTAAATGTCAAAACAGCCATTAGGAGAAATAACAGGTGTTCAGGGTATGCCTATGCAATATGAATAAATAAAAGATTTATGGAGCATAAAAACCTTCCTTGTTTACTGTGCTAATAATATTTGCAATCAAAAATGGTGGAACCAATAAAAAAAACCACAACTACATGGAAATTCTGACTTGTCACCATGACACAGCAAAGTTGGCATGATAATGGCATTGTTATAAGAAAATTAGTTCATCAAGGAAGCAGAGAACAGTTTTCCTCCATATGCTTGGGCTGGTTGATTTACTAATAAGCTTTCTTTCAAAAGATGTCTCTCAGCATTAAAGGTCCTGAAGTTTGGCTGGGTTTGTGCCTTCACCCATAAATTAATATCAATAGAATCAGAAACAGGTGCAGGGTGGGGAAGACACCTCTGGAGATTTTTGTATTTCCCTTCTTTGAACTTCATGAGTTCTTGCCAATCCATTCCTCCTGCTTGTAGAGTTCCCTCTGAGTGGCAGCATGTATCAGCCACTACTCCCAGTTTTCTGCTGTACATTTGTGAAATTAGTAATAAAGCTGAGTGAGTTCAGACTCAAACATTAAATAAAAACGAAACCAAACAAATTTATAAAGACTTAACTAAGTAACATGAGGAGTTTAGGAAAAAAATGTTTGAGGAACTAGCTGTCCTTCTTGTTTTGAAATAGTCAACAGTTAAAATTGAATTTTTCAGGAGGGCTCTGACAACGAGGAAGAAGAGGGTGAAGAAGAGGAGGAGGAAAACACCGATTATCTTACAGACTCCAATAAGGAAAATGAAACTGATGAGGAGAATACAGTATGTATTGAGCTGGAGATAAGTGAATTGAATTTGCATCTTTGTTTTCTTTACTCAGTGTTTTTTCCCTGTGCTGCTCATAACATATCTGGGAAAGTACAGCAAGGAGACTTCCTTACTCTTTCAAATACATTTTATAGCTTATTTTCATATTTGCAAACTTTGGTTCCTACCTTGTGAAAATTTACTAAAACATGTTTTCACAAGGCTGTGAGCTTTCCCAGGTAGCTAGACTGGAAAGCACTGTAAATGATGGTTTTGCAATGCCAGCAATAGTAGCAAACTGATAGGATACAACTAGGTAAGCCAATTAATTACACTTCATTAGATCTCAAAACAGAAAAGGAGACAAGCCAAGAAGTGTGAAATTCCTACAATACAGATTTGGGATTGACAGATTATAATGTTTGCAGCTAAAGAACCCATCTGGTTGAGCCTGAATTGCAGTTACATAGTAAGGAAATAATGAACATTACAGAACAATGTGTTGGGGTGCTGACTTCTGACATTTTTGTTATCATGTTGTGCTTTCCAAGTAATTGAAGGGTAGCCTTTGTCTTGAAAACATCATCTAACTTTATGGACTTAATGGAAAATTGAATTTAAATAGTTGTGTTAAGGATAGAGTCTTTTTTAATTGTTGCCACATCATGAATGTGTCCATGCACCTGCACACACACACTCACACATGAGTTTGTCAGAATGTTATGAGTGACCATAAATCAGTAAATCTGCCTTTCAAGAAGATAATAAAGGCTGAAAACTTCTTTCTTGAACAGTTTGGTTCTATAAACCTTTTGATTTTGTATGATATAGAAGTAATAAGGATATTTTCCACTTACTTCTAGACTGAATATTCATATTTCTGAAACTGATGTAATGGACAATTTTTTCCCATTGCAATAGGAAGTAATGATTAAAGGAGGAGGACTGAAGCATGTCCCTTGTGCAGAGGATGAGGACTTCATTCAGGCCTTGGATAAAATGATGCTGGAAAATCTTCAGGTATAAATAGTTATTTTCTTAATTTAATATACAACTAACTGTAGTTGATTTTTTTCTTAAAGTAAATAAGTGACTAATGATTAAGTTACCATACTAAAGGAATGAAGATTGGTTTTTTTCTTTGTTTTGACCTCTTCTCTGTAGTTGACTTGTTTGGCTTTTAGTAAAATAGCTAATTGTATTGTTTGCCCAGTGAATAAATGACATACTGACATATATTTTACAGAATGAATAATGAATGCAGCAGATACTGTGCAATACTTCTGACTTTATCTTAGGTTTTAATAGGCTTAAAATACAGATACATTTAAATGTACATAAGCTTTTAGTACTTTGTTTTCTTAGTCACATCTGGTAAATATTTCAGTGTTGAGAATAGCAAGCCCTGTATGATAAATATATTAATAAGATGTACCAAAAAAATCTTGAATTAAGAATGTACATTCTGCAAGGTGTCTCATCAGGTCTCTAGATTTCTTTTCTTAAGAGATTGCCCTGTAACTTTCTTCTTCACAAGCAAGGAAAACAAAAGGAAAATGTAGTAAGCCTAATAAATGTATTTATATATTACTTCATGTTCCTGGAAGGTTAAACCTTTTCTCAGTTGTGAAACTCTGACTGTTGCCAGCCTGACTGGCTCTGTCAGCATCTGGTCATTTACAGAATTCACTTTTTTTCCACAGCAACGGAGTGGTGAATCTGTTAAGGTGCATCAGCTGGATGTTGCTATTCCTCTGCATCTCAAAAGTCAGCTGAAGAAGGGCCCCCCACTTGGGGGTGGGGAAGGAGAGTCAGAGTCTGGGGACACCATGCCATTTGTCATGTTAACACGAAAAGGCAACAAACAGCAGGTAAGGAATAAGTACTGCTTAAATAAATAAAGGGCTTCCACTTAAAAAAAAAAAAGTAACACAGAAGTTTTTATTTCTTCTTTAATTTCTCGAAGTCAGATATAGATAACTTCATTTTGACACATGGAAAATACCGTATATAATTTCTTGGAATTCTTGGTTGTTAATAGAAATGATGTAGAAAAATTCTGTGGTCAAATGATACCATCACTATTTACATTTGGTGATTCTACCAGGAGTTCAGTGGTATGTCTTGCATGTATTTTAGATATAGTTGTGGGAGGTGAAGAGGTGTGGTTGTTCAACTGTCACTAAACATTGAAAGGAGTAGAATGAAAAAGGAATATTCCAGAATCTTTAAGATTCTACAGCTTTTCCTGAAAATACTTTCAACTTCAAATCAAAATACATGATTATTGCTAAACTCCATTTCCTAACTGTCACTTGGCTGAATTTATTCAACTTACAAGAAGAAAAATGTCATTATTCCTGAAGACAGTATTAGGGGACTGTTCCAGAATACATGAAGTGAATTTCTTGGAAAAACTTAAATAGAAATCAGGTTGATAAAACAAACTAACTCCTTGCTTCATGCAGCTAAGCTGTATGTTAGTCTTGGCTCTTTTCTCTAGTGTATGTTAGAATTTTCCTAGCTCAGCAAATGCACAGTACACAAATCTCTACCTAACACATTCCACATGTATTTCTTGTCGTGGTTTAGGGCTTTTAAAGAAACCTTTTCATTTTGGTTGTATAATTTAATGATGAAAATAAATTACTCTGAATTTATATGGAAGGCATACCCAAGGAATTGTTTCGTGCCATGTATCTGAGCCTTTCAAGTGTTTAGATCCATGTCATTACTTGGTTTTTACATTTGTTACCTAAATTATGGCAGTAGTGTAGCTGTTGAGGTGTATAAACCTGAAGTAGGCTCCTTCTCTTCCTTCATATGAAACACGTTTCAAAAATCCATGTAGGAAGTGGTTATTCTGTTTTCCTGGAACTTGAATGTGGTATATAAAGTTGTACAAAAGCTTTAAGTGGGAGATTTTTAACTGTGGTCACTGGTCTGAGAAGGGGTTTAAGAGGACTCCATTTTTTTAACTTTTTCAGGATAATTTACTAGGAGTATCTGTAGTTACAAGGAATTTTGGGATCTTCATATTCCATGTAAAGGGGAAAATATTGCAGAAATGTGACTTACAAAGAAAGCAGAACTTGTTCAGGAGTTTTCCCTGCTCCTCCCCCAATATTTGGTTTTGGGAGTAGGCTCTTCCTGCCAAAACTCCTCTCAGTGTTTCTAGAAATGTAGAAAACAGTTGCTTTATAGACTACTTCAGCTCTTGAATTAATGAAAGACTTCTTTGTCCATAGTTCTGTATTCACAAAAAAATGTGTTTTAGTACAGAGTTTTAATAGAAAAATAAGCAGGAAAGAAGAAGTGGAGTTGAAAAGAAAATAATTATTCCTCCTTACGGTGCTTTATTTTAAATCTGCATGAGCAGAGTGTGCAATGAGTTTTGAAGCAATGGATGCACAGTTCACTGTTAAGTTATAGCTGTAAACTTGCAGCTTTTAAAAACAGTCAAAAGAAGTTTGCAGCAACCTGGGAGGAGGCTGTAAGTAACTTCATCTGCACAGTCACCAGAGTGATAAATGACATCAGCCTATTTGCTTGCTCTGCTAGTAATGGTTTCAGTCTCTATGTTCTTTGTCAGTGGTGCTCCTGAAACAAGAAATGTTAGGAAAAAAAGGATTGTGCTGTGCTCCCTTCCTGAGGGTAACATTTGGTAATGGAGGTCCAGTTGCCAAATACTCAGTTCACACATCAGTGTCCACCCAGATTTTAGTGCAGCATTGACAAGTAGTTATTTTGAAGTAATATAAGAGCAACTGACTGGTATTTACCAGCTGTGTTTATCCAAATCAATGGTGGTTGCAGGCTGATTGTGACAAGGACACAGTATTTTATCCTCAAGACTTAGAAAACTAGTAGCAGCAGAACCTAACATGGTTATGTGAAATTAAGATGGTGGCATTGTGATTTATCTATAAGCCAAGGGGAAATAATGTTGGCATCATAAGGGATCAGAGCTGAGCTGTACCTAATACCATTTGGTGTTTCTGAACCAAGAAGTTTTATGCCAGGTAGGTATGAACTAAAATGAGATACAGACAGTAAAAAGAAAGTCAAGAAATTTGGTTACTACCTAAGACAAAAGATTTCCTTCCCTTTGAAAGACTTTTGACAAGGCTCCACAAAAGAATGATAATATCCATGGAGTGGTCAAATCTCTCCCTGAATGTGAAGTGTTTTATCTCATTTATATCTTCATGACTTTGTCTCATGGCACTTTTATAAAATCTGTAGTCTAGTCTTCTGAATAACGATTTTTGGTCTTCCTTCATTTTGACATCTTTCAAGACAAATCCTCCCTCCTCCCCCATCTCTCAGATTTGATGTGAGCTTTTTGATACACCTCTGCAGTATTTGCAAATCGGAAATGTTTCAGTTGCTCAGTAATCATCATATCCTGTAGTAATTGTCATCAGTGACTTGATTTCAGGTGGCAGCTGATTGCCTTGAGATAGTGACTCAGTGGTGTTTTAATTGCCAGGCTGCTGTTTTTCTGTATCTGTTTCTCTCATTTACACCCTTCTGTAGTTCAGTTTTCTTTTTCTCCTTTTAAGCATCCCATCTGGAAACACCAATCCCATTTAGCTGATAAATCCATAAAACAGAGAAAATATAAAGGACATAATAATTAAAATGGATGAGGAGCTTAATGGTGAAGCTGAGGAATGATTTTTATCATGAAATGCTGCTAATGGATAAGTTTTTTGTGTAGTTTACATAAAGTTCATTTGATGATATCTAGGAACCTGCACAGCCTGCTCAGCAATAAGTAACCAGAGCTTACTTTACTCTTGGAATTTCAACTTTCATTTCTGTTCTTCCCTGCACATCTTAATAACAAGCTCATATTTACATTCAATATAATGTTCTATTACCCTTGCCCACACCCCCCAAAAAATCTCATCTAAATACATCTTGTGATTGGTAGGGTTTAGGGATTTACTGCACCCAAGTTTTTCTCAGGTCTTTGCAAGACTCTGTCTTTGTTTCAAACACAGTTTATTTTCAAGTGCTTCATCAGAGTCTTCTCACACTCATCATTCTGCTGCTAGTGGGGCATTACTCTCTGAGATACCTTGAGACTATTTAGTGATTATTGCATTAAATACTAACCACGGGTGGTGAGGATTTTGCTTTTACTCTAAACCTTCTCAGCAGAGGTTTTGATAATCTGTCTTTCTCTGCAGCTTTTGACAGTGTAATAGAAAAGAGCACTTAGGAATTTACTTCTGTTTCTTTGGAAATAGATCTCCCATGATGAGTAACAAGGAGCAGGATTCAGAGTAGTTCATGGAATATTGAGAGTGATTATCCTTAAATGCATTACCCTTCTTATGGCACAGAAATACTTATTTCTGAAGGACATGGAGTTGGAGGAAGTGAGATTTTTCTAAATGTTTGCAAACTTTAGCATTAAGGATTTTCTGAGAACGGTTGTTTCAGTTGTGGATAAAATTAAGAATTATTTCTCTGTTCTGGAACAGTTGTAAAAAAAAAATAGATATGTAGAAGTAACAAATTGGATTTTCTGAGTCTGGGGAAAAAGAAATCATCTTCACTACACCTTCCTGAAAACACCAGCTGGATTTCCAGAGAGAGGGTACTTCTGTGGGGGTGCCAAGCTTATCTGGTGTGTCTTAGGGCAAATCAGATAGTGGTGTTGAAATCAGAATGTGTGGTGGGCACATTTGGGCATGGGGGAGGAGGAAAAGATCAATCTGACACCGTGCTTGTCTCTAGACTAAGAAGCACCACTGGGGAGCCAGAATTATTCTTAAAATCAAAAGTACTGGGATTTCCAGGGAATGTCTGAAATGCTTGAAATGTTTTTCCTCTTATCACAAGGGATAGTAGTAGATATTCTGCTCATGGGGCTTCATCTCTTTGGAAGGAAGAGAGCTGAAGAGGGAGATGCAGCTTTCTGAGCCAGCTGTGGTGCTTTTATCTCAAGACCAGGGCAGTTCCCTGTCAGCAAATCAGCTGGTATGAACATAAGAAATAAAGCATATGGCTGTGCCTTCCTAGGGAAAGACAGTCACTTTTGTTCACATGAATACTGTGTGGAGTAGGTTTTGGACTCAGCCTTTTTTGTGTGTTATCTGTGTCTTTAGCAGGTCTTGCATTTTCTCCTGCTGTTTATGTGAAATAGAGGTTCAAAACAAACCAAGAAAACACTTCATAGTAGAAACTTTGTAGAAAGTACTTCATTGAAATCACCTAGAAATAACCATAGCATTTCTGTATTTTGGATTGTTTTGTTTTAGTTGGGGTTTTTTTTCTGATGAGCACTTAAAAACTTCTTTTCATTTGCAGTTTAAGATCCTAAATGTACCAATGTCTTCCCAACTTGCTGCAAACCATTGGAACCAACAGCAAGCAGAGCAGGAGGAGAGAATGAGGATGAAAAAACTCACTTTGGATATCAATGAACGGCAGGAACAAGAGGACTATCAGGGTAAGAAAATCACCAAGTATTTTGTTTTTATTTTCTGGAGAGCCTTTGTGGATCTGCAGAAAGCATTGTTTGTGATGATGATTAGAAGCTCAAGTTCTAAATATTGATTTGCAGTACTTAGAGGAAACCTATATTCTGGTTTTAGTCATTCTTTGTTTCCTCCCTGGTCTTTATACTTGAAGAAGTTTTCGTAGCTGTTCCACAAAAAGGAGTTTTCAAGTGGGTCTCAAATTTCAGCATTTCCATTTATTTTGGGAAAAGGGAAGAACTGAGATTGTTCCTTTAAAATTAAGGTAATACAAAATCAATGTGATGTTTACTGCAAGACTATTGAGTTGGATACGAGATGAATTCTGTGCAATTTAGGCTCTGCTTTTAAGCTATTAATAGGTATTTTAGATATCAATAATATTTAGACTCCTTAGTCTTGCTGAAACTTGAAAGTCTTGAAGTAACCTTCACCTAAGAAATACAAAACGTTACCTCAGCTTCATATTGTAAAGGTTCTAGCAGTCCTCAAATCTGGAGCATAAGCATATATTAACAAAATGGGGAGTTTGTACAGATTGCATGATTAATTTGTTTTTTGGAGACATGCAAGTCAGGCATTTTGGAACCTGGACAGGTTGAAGCAGACAGTGAATACAGCAGATCATACAGTCCCCAAGCAGGTGCACATGGTGTATTTAGTTGTTGGGTGGTTTGAGTCGTGGTTTTTTTCAGATTCAACTTCCCTTGGCTTACTCAGATGGTAAACAAAGCCAGACCAATAAAACTGCTGTCTTATGTTCCTGTTACCATTTAACATCTCAAAAGTTTTTGCTCTGCTTTTTTTTTGTAAAGATGTTGTAGTCTGGTGGTAATCACAGTGTAAGTAGTTAATTAGTAGGAAATCTCATTTGAGGTATTTAGTGAAAGGTCATTGTTCATCAAGAAGTGGGAAATTAAAGCAGTTCTAATTTGGAATAAGATATGGAATTCAGTACTTCTTGCAGAACTTTGATAGTACCAGAACTAAACCTGTCATTGTAAAAAGGAGGATCTTCCAAAGTGAGTGTCTGCAGAGCTCTGAAGTGGTAACACAATATATTCTTAGTGTTAAACTTGGTTATTAGCTCAGAAACTTGCCTGAGACACTCTGCTATTAAAAAGCCACTTGTGAAAAAGGAAGAGAGAGACTCTAGAATTAGATATTTTAGTGCTTCTCTCCGACTTTTTGCAGGTTTCTCCTCATTTGATACTTGTGATATTTCTACTGGTCAAGGCATTTGGGTTTTATACCCTGTTGTATGACTGTTGATATCTAAAATGAACCTGTTTAATCTAGGATTTTATTGTGTGCAATTGTGCTTTTCATCCAAAAAAAGATCACATTGATTTATTTCAGTTAGGCAAAATCAGACAACTGACACAAATTGATAACTGGAAATAGGCTTTTTTTTATTTTCTCATAGATTTTTATTTAGTCGATGTGTATAAAACAATACAGGAAGTCAACACAAAAGAGAAAAGTTTTTCCATAATTGAAACCCCTTTTTAAAACAGCTGTTGATGCATCTTATTAACCTGGGTAATATACACAGTAAAACCAAACTAAGAAGACCTTTTAATCAGATTAAATTAAAGAGGCCAAATTATATTCACCTTTGGAACAATTTTTTATTTAGATTTTGTGCACTTGATTGTTACTTTTGAAGAGTCATCCTGTCTGTGACAAGTTGGTGCCTACCCATTGAATGAAAGTGTTGTGTTGAAATTTCTTTTTCAAGCTTTGAAGTTAGTGAGGGAGGAAGAATTCTCAGTTTCTTGAAGAATGCCTCAGGGTTGTCCCAGCGTTTGCTCATGTACTTGTTGCTCTTTTCATCTGCACAGGGTAGCTAATAGATGGAAATTCATCAGTGGACTTCAAAGTAGTATCAGATAATGGTTTAATGTTTCAGCAAAGCTTATTATATTACAAACGTTTTTTAATTTAAAGAACTGTTAGGAACTTGGGTGGTTCTCTTGTTTAGACTGGTACTTTTCTATTTTTTTCTTCACTAAAAAACCAAGGAGGTTTGGTGATGTGCCTTCAGCCTAGAAAACACACTGTGCTCCCCTGCCATCTCTGCCTTCTGTCACCTTCTCCAGTTCTGAACTTCCCAATGCCATATTTCCTTTCATCTGCTGTGTGGAAACAGAAGAGGCAGATGTACTTGTTCATTCACTGCTTGCTGCCCACACCTGGCTGGCAGGGTCCCCTAATCTGGTTTTCCTGCTGAGTGTCCTCATTGCCTGCCCCCAGAGCTCTCTCCTGGCACACGGGGCTGTTGGGAATGCTGATGTTTCATGATGTTTGCAAATATGGGCTGTCAGTGTGTTCAGGTGCTGAATTCAGTGTACAGAACATGAATACAAGGGTCACTGACTGCAGACACTGACTGCAGATACTGAATATTAAATCAGTCACAGTTTCCCAGTTTCTCCAAGACTGGGTGGATAACTTTACTGAACATTTCACCTACACTTTGTAAATGGTGAGGGAACCTCATTAGAGTCTCCAGTTTGGCCCCACTGAGAGCAGTGTGTGTGCAGCAGGTGATGGGTGTGTGTCTCCAATGAGATTACCAGAGATTAGAGAACCAGACAGAGCAGACTTTCAAACATAATCTGTTTAACAGCTTATTCCACTTTTCCCCTTCATTTATCCCATCTGTTTGCTGAGTGATGTAGATCCCTGCTCAGGTGGACTGTAGGAATACTTTCCATTAGATGTTTTAACAGATTGGCAGAGGTTACCTCCTATGATGTATCTGTAATTATATTGGCTACTTAATAAGCATTAACAGCCTGGTAAAGAAAATTTTGGTTTTTATCATTAAAAAATGAAATAAAATTTTAGAAATTTAATAGTTTAAATTGCCCAAACCAAGGCTGTCCAGGGCTAAACCGGGTAATGTGGGCTGCTTTCTGCAGACAGATTATTCCCACTGATGATAAAGTGAAAAACTCCATCCATGGGACAGCTGGTGCAATGTAGGTCAGCTGAGTCACCTTCTTCAGGTGCCTGTCTTCCCTGGAAAAGGATCCAATTATGCCAAGCTTAGACTTAAATGCCTGACTGGCAATGCCTAATTTTAGGACAGGTTTCTAGCTGAGTCTTTTAATTGGCAGCAGCATTGTCCAGTTGTTACTATTCCAGGGACGTTTAATGTTGAGGCCACTCGTGCTGCTGGGAGTCTTTGTTCCTGATCATTGGTGAAGAAAGTGGTGACTGATGTGTTTAGAAAGAAAAGGTCGAAGGCCTTTTCTTGAGCATCTGTGATGGAAAAAAAAACCATTCCTGGTAGTTCCTTCTGCAGGAACATCTGGAAATGCAAGTTCATATTGTGGGGTGTAGCTTGGGTTTATCAAAGCTGTGGATGAAATTTGTAACTTTTTGAAATTAACTTTTGTGGGATAACTTGAGTGTTAACTCTACAGCAAAGTGTAAGTGTAAATGGCAGTGAAATTTTCATATGTAAGTTCCTATGTAAAGTGATGCATAGAAAATGTATTTAACTTTCTTCTATTTACTTTTTTTCTGCCTTGAAATCCCAGAAATGTTGCAGTCTCTGGCACAGCGTCCAGCTCCAGCAAATACTAATCGTGAGCGGCGGCCTCGTTACCAGCATCCAAAGGGAGCACCTAATGCAGATCTAATCTTTAAAACCGGTGGGAGGTAGGACAACCTTCCTTTAAATGTGGTAATTCTGGTTCTAGGCAAGTAATTACCTTCATAATTGAAACAGATAATGATCTCTGTAGTGACTGCTTGGGCAGTCGTTTTCATTCTAAAGCATTCTCTTAAAATTCCAAGCAGTGTTTTGTGCTTCTAACACAGTGTCTGTACATCCGTGACAGTTTGGAAGCCAAAAGATTATTTTTCAGTTGTGAAATGGCTGCTAGAATCTGAGCCTCTTTTTGTAGGGGAAAAGAGGTGAGTCTGCTTTCTCCATGACAGAGGGAGAGGATATTTCTTTTTAGTATCTGCAGAAATTGTCACTGTGCTCTTTCTGTGAGGTGAATTTGCCAGCTATTCCTCTGTATTTGATGCCCCGAATGGAAAGTAAACGTGGTAAAGGTGGGGAAGATGGAGAGGAACTTCCAATTCATGGTGTGCAAGAGTGTACCAAAACCAGCATTAACATGAAAAGAGTCATTCCCCATAGCTTAGTAGTTGCTGTGAGGCTTTAGTATGTGTCTTTTCTCACTCAGAGTAAGCTGGCAAATAAACCATTATATTAGCCCAGCAGCACACACTTGAGTAGACAGTTTCAGGTGAATGCAGACTTGCTTTCATGTTTCTTTTTTCTTTGCAAATTAATTTTGAAGGTGGATTGATGGGAGCAGCAACTGGGAAAGGACAGTTTACCTCCTAATGGGTCTCTCTTTGTAAACTGCAAATAAGTCTAATGTAATGTACTATTTCTGTGTTACAGTAGCATTTCCAACCTCTTCATGGTACATATTTATGGTCATTTGATATTGTCCTGATGATCATTCACTCCACTGAGACCTCCTACAGACACTGCTTGTACAGAAAACAATTTTTTTAAAGATTGCAGTTTAAAATAAATGTTTTTAAAAAATGAACCAGATGTAATTTAATAAAATGAGTAGTGCTTTCCATTTAGCTTTTTCATATCACTGTGACCTAATGGCATTTTAGGAATACAGAATGTTCAGGTACACTGAATTGCCACAATACTTGCAGTTGTCTCATTAACAGCTGCAGCCTTCTGTTCTTTCAGGCACAAATTGCATGCTGCAGTTATTCTTTAAACAACAGCCAGACCAGTAGATGTGATATCTGTAGATTTCTTTTAAATGATTTTCTTTAGAAAACTTTTTATATTCTGATGTTGTAGGGAAAATATCATGTAGGACTTCACAGTGAAGTAGGTCAGACATTACCCAGCAAACAGTTTGAGTAGTGTTTGCTTATTCAAGTGCCATACATTGCAGTTCTGATGTAGGGTTTTTTTTTTATGGAGTTTACTCTTTGTTCCTTTTAATCCATAAGCTCCTTGGAGCAGAGACCAGGAAGTTTGTTGAGCTGGTATATTTTATTTGTTGTGTACTGCAGTGTTCTGCCTGGCAGTCATGCATGGCTTGAGCCATCTCAGCCTGCAGTAGGGCACTTGTACCTTTCCTGACTCTGTTTATTTACTGGAGACTGTGGCTCCACCAGTGGCTTCCCACTGGCACAGATTGTGTCCTGCCTGCATTCTTAGAGCCTGTGATTTGTAGGATGTACTGAAAATTGTCTCTGACTTTCAAGGTTGCACTGCAGTCTCTGCCCAGACCCCCCCCATGCTTTGTTAAAAAGTTACCCAGTGGATTCTGAGGATACTGGAGGATCTCACTGAGCAGATAGGAACTGAGCTGTTAATTTTAATATCTGTGTAGAGAAGGTTTCACATTCCTACCTGGTAGAACCAGTGGTGTGACACAGATGTTATCACTTCCATAAGGACACTGTGTTGTGTTGTTGCTGCTTCTTTGTACATGAACACAACTGAAATCTTGTTTTCTTGCAAGATAACTCAAACTTACTGGAAATAATAGTTTGCTGCTTTTTTTGAGATATACAACTTTTTATTTTAAAATTCTTGAGGTTAGGGATAATCTAAGCAAATAATCTCCTGGTTGATTCTGCTGTAATGTCCAATGTGGCAGGTTCTGATAGCTGAGGTAGGAATGAGGCTTTTTTGCATTTCAGGGAGTGTTGAGAGCAGAGAAATTGATTTGCTGTTTTTACCTTTGCTTTTGTATTGCTAAACATGCCCTAAGCTCTGTGTTTCAAACACCTTTTAGGAAGTTAAATCCAAATCTACCACTGTAACAGTTCATTTTAGAAATTAATGAAGGTAGCATTGAGTTCTTGCATATGTTTTTGGCCTTGAACCACTGGATCTCACTAAGCAATTAGCCCTCTGTATATTTTTTTTAAAAAGAGAAATCTTCTGCAGTTTTTTACTTTATTCCTCCTCTGTTAATGTCCTTGTTCTGTACTAAAGTAAATGCAGTGAGATTTACAAGCTTTGTCAGATTTCTTATTATTAAATATGTGCAACATGCTGGATTCAAAATTGGAGTTTATTCCTGTTTGTTTGGAATTGCCTGCTTGTATTGCCTCAGGTTTTGAGACCTGCTGATCCTGTAAGGAGGAGATTCTTTCTGGGACTTGTACATTTAAGGCTGACTGGCCTTAAAGATAATTTACTGTGACTCCATTAAAAGTAGGGTTCCTTGTTTTGCTTCAGCAGAACTGGGAAGAAAACAATTTTCTCTCTTGCCTCCAGTTCTGTAGCATTTGTGTGTTAAGAGAGGCCTTTGGCTCTCAGGCTGTTAAACTACTGTCTTCAGAAAACACAAAATTTACTAAAGTAAATTTTTTTGGTGATGGAATGATCATAAAAATAGACTTGTACCATTATGAACAGCTTCCTAAAATATAAAGTGGTTTTCCTTTGTTTAAGAGGATTGAGATCCATTAAAGGGCTTGGTTTTAAAAGTTAAATAAAAATAGCTGCATTATATAAAATCATTTTAAAAACATTGATTACCAAGAAAGTCAAATTTCCCCCTGTAGTTCTGTTGCTAAGCTGGGTCTTACCAAGGGTTTTATCTTGTTAAGCCTCTCCTTATTAAAAGAAGGAACCTCAAAATTTGTTGCTGTTTTGAAAGTATAGTCTAGGGCCTGCCTTTGTCCAAAGTTCCCCTGCAGGATGCAGGTATAGGCTGGCAATCCAAATAATATTGGAGTTAGATGGTGATCTCAGATCTCCTGTTTACATCTGACTTATTTCTCTTTAACCCATTTAATAAAGGAAAATGAAGCATAACAGTAATAACAGGATGCTGGGATTTTATTAGCTAAATATTCTCATCATAAAGAATATTGCATTAATGCTGAAAAAATCAGAGTTTGGATAATAAGGAGAAATGTGAATTTAACATGATTTCCTGTTTCAGCTACTGGACCAACACAATTCATGCATCACCTGCCATGAAGTTGATGCACTGACAATAATACAGCTTTATGAAGTTTTGAATTCACTTCTTACTGAGATGAGCCTTTCAAACACAGCTAAGAAATTCCAAACCCCTTTTCAGCTGTTTCATGAGAGGGAAGCAAAGGGAGGAATATGTGAGAGGGGCTCCAAATCCTGCAGCTGCTTCTGGTGGACTGCACTGGGGCTGAACAAAAAAGAACAGAAAAGCCTCAGGTGCTTGTTGAGCTCTGCAAGTTGGGTGTGAGTCTAACCCAGACACCTGATCACAGTTCAGCTTAGAGAGAATGGAAGGCAAAATTGTATTTATAAGACATGCTCAGTTAGAGAGACTCCTGTGTTTGAAAAGATTCTTTCAATATAAATAATAACAACTACCTACCAAAAACCTCTGCAGCTTTGTGGACCTCTGGAAACCAGCTACCAATCCCCAAAACACCTCCCTGCTCCCAACCTACTGTACACACTGATTTGGATTTCACTTTGTCTCAGAGCATTTTATTTTTGATGGATAGATGAGAATATAAAATAACTTACAGAAGTTAAGATTCTCTTACTTGGGTGACTCCAGCTTTTGTGGTTTATTTGAATTTTGATGTTCACAGTATGGAATGTGCTAAGTGAGATGTGATAGGTTTTTATGGGCACCTTGGTGTTTTCTGTTGCTTGTTTGTGGTTTTGGGTGATTAGAGGAAAGAGAGAACAAAGAGCAGGGAAGCTGAGATTAGTTGAGAAAAGCAAAGCAGGGAGTGAACTGGGAGAGGAGGTGTTTGCACCTGGAAGTTTGTGAGGAGATTTGTGAAGAAATGCAGTACTGCAGAAATGCAGAGTGTTGTGGATTGGAGGACACGAGGGGATTAGGGATAAGTGTGAAATCCAACTTCAAAGGTCTCACATGTCAAGAAATAAAGAGATTTTTGTGATCTTGTGATGTCAGCAACATGCAGAAAGGAGTTGATTATTGATATTCTCCTGGGCACTTCTCAGTTTAAGCTGTAAAGTTGTCTTCTCCCGTGCCATGGCTTTGTGATTATTTCATAGCCTGTGGTGTGATGTTGCTGTGTGTTTTCATGGCTTCCAGTTTTCTGCTCCAGCCCTGGTTTGTTGCAGAGGTTCTGTGTGTTTCCCTGTCTCAGGCAGGCAGTGTTAATGCTCAGCAGAGGCGTGAGAAGCCCACTGTGTGAATTTCATACAAATTAATAACTGTGTCACTGGCAGGAAGGGGAGTGTGGGAGGAGACTGCAAAGAATTGATTCATTTTACACGTAGAGCTCAAGATGGTTTTAATTACATCTGTGTACTGAGTTTGACCTTGCCAAATACAGGTTTGGATCAAGTTCACTGGGTCGGACACAAATGTGAAATAGCTGATTTGGGAAAAGCTGCTACTGCTATTTTTGGCAGCAGCACGTTGCTGTAATCCCCTGAAACAGGGATCTGCCACCAGTGTGTGCTGGTAGCTGCTGGTCTGGGTGAGGGTCATTTTGACCAAGTTGAAGACATGCAGCCAGTCCCAGCCTTTCTCCTTCCCTCCCCATCAGCAGTAGAATTATTTTTTAAGAGGAGATGGAAAGCTAAAAGCATGATCTTGCAATTCAGTGATGTCTGTCCTCAGTTGTAACATTCTGCAAGTGAGATATCAGTCTACTAAATAAATAAAAATTAAAGTTCTTTTTTATTGAAAGCACATAGCCAGTGTTCTGATGTTGAGTGTGCCACAAAGAATTGGAATATTACATTATGTAACACTAAAAGGTGGTTAAAACCAAATAATAGAAGCAGTGCTGCAGTGAGTTCTAATGATGCATCAGCTCAGGACTTCCTGGCAAAAATACACAGCATTTTTATATAAACAAATACTGGATATGAGAACAAAGCAACACAGACAAGTACAAAATTACTGTGAAAGCTTCATCTGCTACAAGAGATGCAGAAGTTACTGTGTCCAGTTAACATATCTGTAACATTTTTCTTGCAAGATCTTCAGTAAAAACCAGGTTTAGGTCAAATGATGTTCAACAAGCACTGGAGGATTATGCACTGATGTAAAGAAATATGAACTGTTGTGTTTACATGGTAAAAAAACTGGATGTGTAGCCCTGGAGCTTTCTTGGAATTGAAATGTTGAAGTTTTATTTTGCTGTCTATTATTAATTTTAATTTGCAGCCTAAAATCAGCTGAAAAGGAGCCCAGATGCAGTAACTGCATTATGCTGGTTAGTGACACTGGGCTGACCTTACTGCTGCATTGCCTTGGTCTTGCTGAATCCCCTGCCTACAGACTGGTGTCATTCTTCAGTGCATTTGTATGTTCTTTAGAGAATTAAATGTGACTTTTCGTGGGTAGGGATGTGTTTAATGAACAAGGGATGGTGGAAAATTTAAATACACCTGTCAATTCTATAGAAGGTTCTAACCAATAAATTGTAATATTTCTGCAGAACTTCTAAGCATGAAGAAACTGCACAGAAAGATGAAAACTATTTACAATAACTCATATTTTCAGCAAATTCACAGCTGTGCTTCAGTAGTTCAGCATCTCATCTGGGATGATAAGGTGCAGATTATCCCCCTGCTTTTGTCCCCTGTGGCCTTTCCAAATGGTTGTGCAGGAAAGAGAAATAAATATGTAACTTTCTGCTGGAGGGTAACAGAGTATCAGAAGGAGTGGCAGAGCTCTGGGCACCTGGGACTGATGTGATTCCTGTCTGCTCTTCCCACAGGAGACGCTGATGCAGCCGCCGGTGTCATTTCATTAGGTCCTGTATCTCTGGTGTTGTGGAGTCCTCCAGCGATTCAACGAGAGCAGTGGACACATCTCAGCATGTCAGCCTAGAGCCTTCAGAACCCAAACCTGGGACAGGCTGGGGCCGTGGGGCACGAAGAGCAGCCTCCCCTCTCCCCCCCCACCCCCCCAAAAAATGCTTTTTGTTATGGGAACCGCGTTGAGGGTTAATCTTCTCATAGGAGCAGAAGCAAACGAGCGAGATGGGGAACTTGACCTGCGAGCAGCTCGGTGAGAGCCGGGAGCAGCCTGGAGTTCAGATGATCACACTGGAAGGGGAAAGGCCTTTGGCAGCTCAGCCTGCAGGGAAATAAAGCTCTGAACTCGCCACAAGTTACGTTGTCTCCGACTCGAGCACTTGGTGTTGGAAGGATGTTCTTTGGGGGCTGCAAATCTACGGTAGAAAAACATAGAGCAAACGGCAAAATGCAGAAGAAAACCCTGCCGAGTAGGATAACTCCTCACACACTCCTCAGCCAGGATGTTCATGGTTAAGGAAGAGCCTTTTGCTGCCAGATGTGCCAGAAAGGGGGTGGGGAGGGGTGAAAAGCTGAAGAGCCAAGGAGGTAAAATGTCTGTTAAGGTTTAAAATAGAAAGTGAAGTTGATGAACACGGGGTGTTGACTCGTACTGCTTGGAACAGCCTGACACCAGCCTAAGGACAGGGATATAGTTGAGCCCATTGTATGTATCATTGAAAACCAAAACGTGCCAGTCAGCATAACAGGAGGATGTCAAGGAGTGGATCCAAATATTTTGTTGATCTTCATGGGTTGATAAGCCTCTGTGTCTATTGAAACAAACAAAAATTAAAAAAAAAAAAAAAGATTTAAGTCTGGAAACAAGTAGAATTTTTATTTTTTTTCCAAGTAGAAATGAGGTTTCTTGGTCTGTTTCTGACAATCTGTTATTTATTAGCATAGGGTTTTGTTTGCTTTCAGGTAGAGGTAGCTCGTTGAGTTAAAGAGCCCATCTGTATGTTACTACTAATTCTTTTTTCTAGCTCTTTTAAAATCCTTTTTACCACTGGTTTTGGTTTCTGCATGTAGGAAGGGAGACTTGTAAAATTGTAACATTTCATACAGAAATGCCGCCCGATCTTCACCAGCTTCAGAAATCTGACCTTTGCCAATGCTGCAATAAAGTGTTGTAATTTAGAGTGTCTGCCTCTTGACATTCACTTTGTTCTTTGGAAATGATGTTTTGAAGGGTTTGTGGTGTGTTTGGGCTGTAGTTTGGACAGGAATTCCAGGGCTTTGATTCAAGTCTGACTTGATTTTTTTTCATGTCGTTTTCTTTCCACATGAAATTCATGGGTGCATTTATTAATCACATTTGTAACTCTGAGCTCCTCCAGGAAAGTCTCCTACACCAATGTGACCATATCCACTGGTCAGATGTAATTTCCACTTCCCCAAAGAACAATGCCTACCAATTCCTAATAGCAAATTAAGCATCTAATTGTGGTTCAGACTAGAGTCAGCTTCCTTTTCTAAACATGTTGCTTAGTTTCAAAAGCATTTAATTTATCCAGATTGAGTTACTGCATAAAAATAAAATGTTAGCTCTGTTTTATATGTGTCAGTCCAATGCCTTGGATAGAATTGGGATCAATGGAAATGTCTTTATAAAATTATTTGCTAAAAATAGTTTAGGGTCACCTGGGGATTTTCCTGACTTCAGGCTGAAATCAGAAAACAGTTCAGTGAAACCTTCTGAAGTTTAATTTTAAAATTAATTATTCTAATGTTGTGCCAAATAAAAACCTCAAAGATTATTGTGAGTGAAATAATCAGGGTTGAATGTACAGGGACAAACCTTTTAGCAGGGCCTGTTGCAGTAGGACAAGGAGTGATGGTTGTAAATTTAAAAAAGGGTTGACCTAAATTAAATACAAGGAAGAAAATTTTTACAGTGAGGGTGATGGCACAGATTTCCTGGAGAGGTGATAGATGCCCCATCTCTGGAAACATGCAAGATTTCAGCCTGATGTATTTGAAACTGTCCGTGCTTGTTGCAGGGATGTTGAACTTGGGTGACTTTTAGAAGTCCCTTCCCTTCCAACCCAAACCATTCCATGATACACAGATAAAACCCCAGTTTGCATCCACGTTATTCCTTGCCTTGCCATGTGCTGACCCCACATCTTGTGGGGTGGCTGGGTGCTGGTCCTGCTGCTTGCACAGCACTTTCACCACCTGATCCACGTGCAGGTTCTGCAGGGATTGCCTGGCTTCCTCTTGTGTCTTTAGAATCCTTTGCCTTTAGAGGGCATTTAGTTAAAACTGTTGGGTGTGCAGCCTGGGATTGATACAGAATGGGGAATAGCCTCTGTTTTGGTCAGTGTCTGTCACCTCTGAATATTCCTGCTTTACCTAGATTACAAGGTGTTTATTTTAACTAATGAAACTATGTTTAATGTCATTGCTTCTCTTTCCCTGCAGTGCAGTGACCCACAGGTGTGTCTGGTCCCTGGGCAAGTCATCCCAAATTCAAGCTGTGCTGGATGGGGCAGAGGATGTTCCCTGGGAGCCTGGCTCACAGGATGCTGCTTGAAGAAGTATTCTGCAGCAGTGTTCCCAACCCTGCAAGCAAGGAGTTAAGTCTAGGAAAACATATGTAGATGAAGGAGAAACTGTTTCATGTCCTTGGTTACGTAAAAGATTTGTTATCTTATCCTTCTGTGGAAGGAATTTGGGCTAAAGTCAGGCCCAGGCATTTGGAGTTGTCTTCACCAATGTGAGGCTCCTCGAGCTGACAGACAAAGTGTGCTGTAGGTTTGTACTCCACAATTGTGCCTCAGTTTTTGATGGTAACTTCCCAGATCTCTCAGTCCTCCAGAGCTCAAGGCAGGGACATGGGGGAATGAAGTCCTTCCTATTGTAGGAGAAAAGTTTGTGGCCACCTGAGGAACCTGAATGTGCCTAAATCCATGTGAGCTGATGGGTCTGAGGCCATCCCAGGCTCCCCTGAGGGGGCTCTGGGCAGCCTGGTCTGCTGGAAGGGGTCCCTGCCCATGGCAGGGGGTGGAACTGGATGAGCTTTAAGGTCCCTTCCAACCCAAACCACTCCATGGTTTATGGTGCATCACTTGAAAGCCTGTTGGAGCTGAGAAACTCTGTTGGCCCTTGCTCTAGGCTGGAGCCAGGGTGTCTGGGAAGCTCTGAAATTGGAATTTGACCCAGGAATGTCAGTACTCACAGCAGCACCTTGAACTCCAGCTGATGCTATTGGGCATCTTTCTCTACCTGCAACGATGTAATGTGATAAAAAAAGGCATAAATCTTTTTTTTTTCATGAATTGCTGAGTTTGCAGACTGGCTGTAATTTCAACTTCCCAGGCCTTCAGCATAAGAAATCTCTTGGGCTGTTTCTGTTATGTAGGTACAAGTACAAAGCACACCCATGCACGTGTGCTGCAGCACACACAATTTTTGTATATTCAGGCTTAGAAAACCACCTCTATTGTAGAGTCTGCCTGCTTTCCTCAAGCTCTCAGCATTTTTCCTGTGGCTGTTCCAGCTGAGCAGTCACTGTGTACTTGGCAGGGAAGCAGGATGGGCTGTGAGGAGCTGCAGTGTCCTCCTCAGGTTGAATGAATGTTTTCAAAATCAATCCATCCATAATGATGCCATGAGCCTGCTGTTGCCCCTGATAAATACATCAGTTTTTCCCTCATTTTTTTCCCTTCTTTGAGCTTCATCATTAATTTGCTCCACGTTGAGGTTTTCCTCAGCCATGCACTCCTCTGCCATGCTGAAGGTGCTTCTCTGAGGTGACACTTTGCTAACTCTTCTCAGACCTCTATAAATAGGGTTTTTTCCAGCTACTCCTAAGGAAATCCCAGTGTACTGGGAATAGGAAACTATTTGAACAGGAATCAAACAAATGAGCAAATGTCAAAATATTTACTTGCATTGTTTGAACTATAAACTTTGCTTTTAAGTTACAATCAGGGTGTGATTGTGCCCTTAAAACACTTTGTTATTTATGATCCTTGTTAGAAGAGCAAACAGTTCCATAAAAAAGCCTCTCTCCCTCCCTCCCTCCTTCCTTCCCTCCATCACCTGGATCCAAGCCGACAGGCAAATAAAAAAATGGTTGAGACACTTAAAGAGGAGGAAGACATTTAGCTATTGCTAATGTTTATTTGTTCTGTGACATTTACCTGCAGGAAGAAAGTTTCTGTTGTGCAGGGGATAAAGGGGAGTGACATTTGCTGCTGAGAACGAGTCATAGTCAACAGCCCAAGAGCTTGAAAACTTTGCTGTATTTACCCCTTAATTGTTTTGGGGGTGTTTTTTTCCAATTTTTAAATTATTTACACTGTATATATGATATACATATGCACACGCATCTCTCTGTTCATGGTGAAGTGCAAACAGAAGTTCTCTCCTGGGCAGCAAGATCTGAATGTGTCAGTGAGGCTTTCAGAACCCACCTGGAGGGAGGTTTGGGCTCGTTGTTGTATTAATCCCACACTGAATTCCTACTAGTTGCTGGAAGTTGCCTCCCTGGCAGTGAAGATTACCAAGTCATGACAGGGAGCTCAGAGGCAGCTTTGGCTGTTCTTATCTCTGCTCTGAGCAGCTTTTCAAGTGGTGATGGGAGCTCTGACTTCCTCCTTGGGCTCAGGGCAGGAAGAGCCTTTTCCTGGGAGGAAGACACAGCTTCAGTCCCCTTCTCTCCGGGAATCCAGCTGAGCTGTTCCTGGCAGACAGCAGTTCCTCTTCCCTCCTGTGCCAGACTTTCTTTTCCAGTAGAAAGATGGACACAGCAGCAGGACTTACACAGTCTGACTCTCCCTTTTCTACTGAAATGCCTGAGAGGGGTAAATAAACCAGGTTTATTGTTCAGGTTGGCACCAAATCCCACACCCATGAAAAGCAGGGGTTTATTATTGGCTGTGTCTTAGCTAATATAAACTCAGAGCAGCTTTTGGGTTCAGAGAAGGCCTCGCTGTTGCTGCAGGGTGACAAACTGCAGAGAAAAGTCTCTGCTCTCACCGTGGCCAGCACAGAGCCGAGGGGTTTGTTACAGGATGCACCAGGAATTGCACACAGTGCCCATTTCCTGGGCTTGAGCTCACTGGAAAACTCATGCCATAAATAAAAATTAAACCTGATCAAGCAACTAAAATCCATTTAGGAGGCAGGAAATGTTCCATGGTAATGAAGTTTGTGTCGTGAAGCCTGAAGACCCTGTGTATCCTCTGCTCTTGTTCAGGGCTGGATATGGGAAATAGAAATGTACTGACAACTGCTTCCTAATAGAGGTTTAAGTATGAAGAAGTAGTCTCCCCTCCTGCCACAACAGCTTGTAGGGATTCTGTTTTCCTTCTGGTGTCATTCCACCCTCTGAGCATCAGTACAATGGGTGGCTTATCTTCATTAATCAGAGGATGAACAACTCCTGGCACATGTGAGTCTGAGCTTCCAGGCTGTTGGATTTTCTCTGGGCCCAGCAAAGGAATGCTACCAAAGGGGCAGGTGTGGTGGTGGGAGAGGAAGGGTGATTCAGGATTACTCCATAAGCCTGGAAACCTGAAGGTCAAGCTCATCTCTGCTCTTTTTCCTTGGCTGAACGTCATTGCCCTTGTTTCTCAGCTGGGAAAAGCAGTCCTTGCCCTTCCTTGTGGGAATGGATAAGCAGGCAGAGAACAGATAAAAAAAATTACACCATTTTCTGATGCCGACAACAACAGAATCTCAGGGAGTTCAGAGCTTCCTTTGAAATTATGGGAAAAAATACATCACGAACATTTGAGGGTGAAGTTGACCTCCCCAACCCTGTGAGGAAATGAGCAATCCCATCCTAACAGAGTTCTGAGGCTGAATCAGGCAGGGAAGGGACT
Organism: Trochalopteron elliotii; assembly: GCA_024734555.1. Taxonomy (NCBI): domain Eukaryota; kingdom Metazoa; phylum Chordata; class Aves; order Passeriformes; family Leiothrichidae; genus Trochalopteron; species Trochalopteron elliotii. The sequence goes on from JANPWX010000358.1 coordinate 1,174,479, forward strand.
TGCACAGGAGCCCCAGCCAGCAGTGGGAGGTGAATGCTGTGACAGCGGCCCTGGGCACGAGTTGGGCTGTGCCCAGCAAGGCCTGGGGGCTCCAGGGCTCTGTGCTGGGGGCTCCAGGCTCTGGGAGGACCATCACAGGATGCTGCCCCAGCTGCACCGAGCTGCTGAATCCCTCCTAGGCTGAACAAGGCCTGGCTCAAGGACATGGGACCCCCACAGGGAGTGTGGGGACACTGGGAGGGGGGTGTGCACTCGCTGGGAGAGCAGGGACGTGGGTTTGTTCATCACTGCAGAAACAGCAGTGTGATGTTCAGCAGTAACCACTGAAGCAGCTCTGGCTGGTGTCCGGGTGAAACTTCCCTCGGCTGCCCCAGCCCCGTGCCCAGCTGCTTTTCCAGCAACTCCTGTAATCTTCCATTTGCAAAGCAGGAAAGGGAGAGGAAGGATGTCCTGACTGCTCCAGCAGCGCCCTGGGAAGGCGGATTCACTGTTCAATGGGATGCAAGGCACTGCTGAGCTGCACTTCCCACCCCCACCTGCTCCAGGTGCCTCCGAGCTCCACACGGGGCTGACAGCAAACCAATCAAAGAACTGTGTCACAGATAAGGTGAGACAACCCTTCCCTGGTGCCCGGTGCAGGTTCCAGTGCTCAGGTGGCTGCTGGGGCACGTGGCAGGGCCTGAGCTGGTGGCAAGGGTGAGTTTAGAGGGTGCCCAGGGTGTGGACACTGACCTGGGTGCAGCAATCACCAGGGGAGGACCAAGGCCAAAATCCCTGACAGACCTGGAGCAGCAGCTCAGCAGAGTCCGTGGCTGGCTGTAGCATAGGCTGTGGGAGCTGGAGCTGCTCCCTGACTCTGTGGTCAAGCAAAGGATTTTATGTCTTTATTTTCTTCTAAATTCGAATCTTCAACATACTTTAAAAAAAAAATGGGGAAAAAAAACCCCAACCCCAAAAAACTGCCCTGCAGGTGAGGATACTGTAGCAGCTGCATTTCTTTATGATACAGAGACACCCCTCTGAGAAGAAAATAAGGCTCCTGGGTAAGAGTGCCTCAGCAGAATCAGTTTGTGGTTCCTGGGGCTCTGTGAAATATTCATTAAAGCTCAGGGGCAGGTGCAAAGACCCATGAACAAAAGAGAAATTGAAGCTGAGTTGTTCCTTCAAGCCTGCCAGCTGGTTTATCTACCACTCCTTGTGCCTGCTCAGTTTAATCCCAAAGTTACTGAAGCCTCTCCTGGTGTTCTTTTTTTGGCCAGTTGGAAGTAGCAGCAGGTAATTGTGGCACAGTGGAAAATAATCTTTCCTGGCAGGTCCCTTGAGGTAAGAACACATCTGAATATTTGGTGATGTAGTCAGGGATGCACTGAGGACTTTTCAGGGAAGGCATTTCCTCATCTGGGAGGAGTCACCTAACATTGGAAGAGAAGCCCCATTCTGGGGAAGAAAAAAAGACCAAATAAAAACAAAACACACAAGACAAGGGTGTGTTCCCTTGGAAGGGTTTGGCTCCATCCAGTCTCAGGACCCTCCTTACCACAGAGGAAAAGATATTTATAGTTTGGAAATCAGCACTGGGAGGAAGACTTTTCTCCCTTTGCCTCTATAGGATGCAGGAATTACCTGAAAGCAAGAGCAGGTGGAGGAGGGCTGATGAATTAAAGGCCTCCTCTCATTGAAAAGGTTGTCAGACTCTCTTGGGAGGCAACACTCGGATGCAAAGGAGTTCAGGAAGGCTGGATGTGCTTCTAAGAAGGAAATTTTAAAGGCACAGGAGCAGATGATCCCACATGATGAACAATGTGCCAGCAGGGAAGGAGACCAGCCTGGCTGAACAGGGAGCTTTAGCTGGAACTCAGGGAAAAAGGAGTGTATGACCATTGGAAGAAGGGGCAGGTAACTCAGAAGGAATTCAAGGGCATCAGGGTCATGCAGAGCTAAAGCTTAAATGGAACTTAATCTGGCTACTGCTGCAAAAGCCAAAACCAAAAGTTCCTATAAATACTTCAGCAACAACAGGAGGGCTGAGAAGAATCTTCATCCTTTTTTGGATGCAGGAGCAAACACAGTGACAAAGGCTGAGCAGAAGGCTGAGGTACTGCCTGCCCTCTTTACCTCAGTGTAAAATAGCAAGTGCAGTTGTTCTCTGGGTCCACAGCTCCTGAGACAGGGATGGGGAGCAGAAGGAAGGCCTCATAATCCAAGTGGAAATGGTGAGGGAGCTGCTACAGCACTTGGACACACACCATTCCATGGGGCTGGTGGGATCCTCCACCCACTGTTGTCATGGGACCCAGTGAAGTGCTCCCCAGGCCCCTTCCATCATCATTTTCCAGCAGTCCTGGCTGGGTGGTAAATTGGCAAATGTGACACCCCTCTACAAGAAGGGCTGGAAGCAAAACCCATGGCACTACAGGCGGGTGAGCCTGACCTCAGTGCCAGGGAGGGTCACGGACCAGACCATCCCCAGAGCCATCACACAGCACATGCAGGATAACCACAGGATCAGGCCCAGCCAGCAGGGGCTTGTGAAGGGCATGTGGAGCCTGACCAACCTGATCTCCTTCCATGGCCCACCTGGGCATGAGGGGAAGGCTGGGGGGTGGCTGCACTTCAGCAAAGCCTTTGACACCATCTCCCACATCACTCTCCTGGAAAAGCTGGCAGCCCAGGGCTTGGACAGGTGCTCTCCTGGCTGGGTTGGGCAGGCCCAGGGAGTGGTGGGAATGCTGCTGGACCCACATGGCATCTGGTCACTTTGGTGTCCCCCACTGGGCCCTGGGTTAACATCATTATTGGTGAACTGGACAAGAGGGATCAGGGGAGTTGCTGCTGCCATGGAGTTGGGCAGGAGTGTTGATCAGTTGAGGGCAGGGAGGCTTTGCAGAGGGACTGGGACAGGCTGGAGTGATGGGCCAAGGGAATGGGGCTCAGCAGCACCAAGTGCCAGCTCCTGCCCTTGGGTCACAACAAGCCCATGGATCCCTCCAGGCTGGGGGAGGAGTGACTGGGAAAGTGACCAGTGGAAAGGGAGCTGGGGGTGCCCAGGATGGGCCCCTGCAGTCCCCGAGCTGCCCCCAAGGCCCTGCCTTTGTAGCTGCCTCCAGAGCAATCCCACTGGAGCAGGGGCTGCTGTGCCTGAGCTGAGCTTCCCTGGCTGCCCCTGTGCCAGGAAGGACAGAGAGGACCCAGCTAAGGAAGGGCTGTGATCTTCACTTTGGTGGCTTCAGCTACACAACACGCTGAGCTTGTTCAGCAGGGCTGAGAGTTACTCTCTGCTGAGGCACAAACAAGACTGAAAACCTGTCCAAGTTACTGGGTTAAAACTACTACCTCCCTTCAGCCTCCTGCCTTCCCTGATCCCTCTGTGGATAACACTTTCTGAACTTGTCTGTTCTAAAGGGAGAAACCAAATTCCAAATGTGTGTGTGTAACACAGGAGTCAAAACATCAAAGGCTTCTTCCCCAAGCTGCAGCCACTTGAAAAGGCTGCAGGTGCTGGGGCAGCTGTGAGGCTTCACCTCCAGCACGGGTGAGGCACTGGAACCTCCTTCAAGTTTCATCACAGACTGAGCCAAGTTAAATTCTCTCCCTGTGGCTCCAGGCTGGAGCTGGACACAATTACAAAAGGCCACCTGCCCTGCCATGGCTGAGACATGGAGCTGAGCCCTGAGGCAGCCCTGGGAAGCTTGGAGACAAAGGCTGCTGCACCTGCTGCTGCTTTTTGGCTACCATCACATCCAGCCTCAGGGATGAAAAAAGTAGCTCAAGCAAATGGGAAATATTTCTTTTTTTCTAGAGTGATTTCTATTCTCTTTTATGACACATGGTGTTTGGACAAATGCTCAACACCACCTGAACGCTTACAAAGAAATCCTTCTTCAAAAGACAGAAAAACAGCAAACACAGATGTAGAAGGGATGGGTAGGAATGTTCTCTGACAGGGAACTTTGACCTGTACAACAAGGAAGATTTCCCCACTCAGCAGGACCACACTCACTTACGGTAACAGCCTTGGAAACAAAGATGTTATTCTTTCACATATAAAATATTCCTCTTGGAAGGTCATTTTAATAATGCAAAACATTGTGAGAGAGGGGCTTGAGTCTAATTCAAACAGTGTTCAGGATGAATTTCATTCCTGCAAGGACCCTGATCACAGCTGTTGAAGCCCAGCAGTGAGAATACACATCTATATAGCTTTAAAATACAGCTTTTTTTTTGTTGTCCCTCCTCCACCACCTGCCGTGACAGGGTTGGGCTCTGGCTCACACACATCCACAGTTGCAAAATGAAAGGTTATTAAATCAGTATTAGCCATTAAGAAAAAGTCACCTCCCTCCTCCAAGAAAGAGTCATGTTACTGGGTGGCAAAGAACACACAATGGCACCTCCCATCAGCCATCATCTCATTGGGTTTATTCTAGTTTAATAGATGATTTATCAGATTTGTGCAAGACAGTTACCTCTAGCACAAAGGGGAAGAAAGTAAAATCACAGCAACATATACACACAAAACAAGATACACAAAATAAAGCTAAATTTATATACAGGTTATTAGCAGCTAGACTTAACTTCATTTAGTACATGGCTTTACTCACTACAGTTTTAGGCACAGAGAATTTATCTGCTATGATGAAGGGCCACAATGAATACCTCGTTCCAAGTCCTCCCTGGGCAGAAACTGCTTTATCTAATGAAGATCAAACTCTCACTTCCCACCAGTTGAGGACACAGCCCTGCACGAAGGATGAGAGAACACGATCCAGCTAATTCAGCATACAGCAACTTTAGATATTAAATATCTGGGGGATTTTTAAGTAGGGTGACATTACAGAGTTATTGAGCTAGACTGATTTTCAATGAAAGAGTGTCAGGGTTTTCCCCCCCCCCCGTTTGCTTAGCAAGGACTCTCAGCTGTAAACAACTCAAAGAAGAGCTGGCAAGAAATGATTAGATGTGGAGATTGCTTTGTACGTACTTCACATTCATAATGAAGAATTTGCTTTAACGGGATTTAAAAGCACCAAGGCCATGAAACATTTAAATTTACTTAGCAGGTTATGTTAATAAATTATGATGCATCATCCACATGTCAGCCTCCATTCCAGCCTGCACTGCAGCACGTGCTTGGGTGTATTTTCTGTGCTCCCTTGTCCTTCTGATTTAGGACTTCAGACTCAGAGTCCAGCAGAACAAGCCTGTGCTTTACTTGCAGCACACAAGCAGCCTTTTTTGTTTCAGCAGCACCTCTCACGTTTGATTATGCATGCCCAAGTGCTCTGCCAGCCCAGGAATGGCCACATATTTTAATTACTGATTGCTTATGTATAGCTAGCCTGTCACATGACCAGGAACATGATCACTTACCCAGTGAAAACACTGAAAAGAATAACTACATCACAGAACCAGCCAGATACCGTAACAACGCAATTAAAAATTTATGCAGCGAGCAGATAAAAAAAAAGCAAAACAAAACAACCTTTAACTTATGAGGCAGGTTGAGAATGACACAAACATTTTTCCTTCAGGACAGCTTCATTTACAAGCACAGCTCAGCAAGTTTGAAATACTTTATCACAAGAACTACAAACTTGTTTATCACAGTTATGTCAGAGCTCCTCACCAAAGGGTGTGTCAGTTTCTGCTGTAGCCACCCCATCTCTTCTCCAAGGTTTATTGCTCAGCTACTCTGGAGAAGGAGTGGGTTGGTCAAGGCTTTAAAAAGTGCAGAGAGTAAGTTTTTTCCCTTTAGAAAAAAAAAATCCAAAACACTGAAAAATCAAACATGAAGTAATAACAACAAAAAAAATGAGAGTTTGGCATTTGATTTTAAAGTGGCTATTCTTGATGTTTTCAGGTAATACAAAAAAGGGAAGGAGTTCCAATGTGGAAGGGCAACTTTGCCATATTAAAAAAAACCCAGAAACATACTAACAAGTATATTTTGGGACCATCTTTACCAGCTTGTCTATTGAGCAAAGGCAATATACCACCAACTTGGACCATTCAGGAGTGATGTGCTCCTACATGCAGCTCTCCTAAAACTCCACATAACCTGCAAGAATTTTGGCTGTAACTTCTCTTATGCATTGGCAGGGCAGAATCAACTAAGGCTGTGAACAGAGGATTATCGGGGCTGTCAAACTACAGGAAGACCAAATGACATTTTTAGAAGTAACAGAACTTATAATTTGTGTAGTACAGCTACTGTTCAAAAAGCAGCAGTTCCTTGCCAGGAACCCTAACGTAAAAGAGAAGACTTTAACATGTGGGTCTCACTTTTGGTACAGAGTTAACTTGTTCCTATGGCTTCCATGCTGTGAGTCCTCCCTGGGACAGAGCAGTCACAGATTGGTCAGGAGACTCTTTGGCTGTCAGTGTGAAATCTGGTGCAGATCCTTGAGGCTTTCCTGGAGCCTTTCCCTGGCCACGTGGGGTGCTCAGGCGTGACAGAGGAGCAGGTGGCTGGGGAGGGAGGGGAGATCCAGGTGCAGCAGCAGAGTGAGGCAGTCACCCTTTCAAAGCTTGGGCTGCTCTGTCCAGGAGAAGGTTGTTGAAGCAGAAGCCACCCTGTGCACAGTTTTGAGTCGAGGGCAGAGTGAGGGAGCAGAAGACTCCACCTCTGGCAGGGAAAGAAGCCAAGCCAGATAACACAGACAACAAAAACTCACAGAAGGGTGTCACAGTGTCAGAAATTTCAGCTGTGACTGTATCTCGAGCTCCCATGGACAGACAGACAGACATGTGGGCAGGACAGACAGAGCTCTTTGTTTTGGCTTCAGAAAGAGCAAAAGCAGGATTTGCCATTCAGTTTGATATGTACAACAATACTGTACTGTACACTTCATTAACGAGATGCTGCCTGCTACAGTCCAGCATTAATTAAATAAAATTCCTCTTCATCACAAAGAGCAACAGATGAGTATCTCTGCAGGAAGGAGAGCCAAACCTCACTGCTGTACATGACCCTACGTGGTGCCAGTCCTTCTGGGATAAACACAAGTGGCCACTCCACAGTGTCTAATACCTTCCTGGCTTGCCTCCAGCAGAGAACTTCCCCTTTTTTCTTCCAATCCACTTGATCCCAATCCTGTTGGGACTGTTCTAGCACAAAGCCATGCTATGACTTTCCCCCCACTGCCACAACATTCCCATCCAGGTTAGGCAGTCTCCTTCAGCAGTCCCAGTTTCCGGAGTGCCTCTCTCCTGGCTTCTTCAGTTGAGCCACGGCCAGAAAACTTCACCGTTATCCCTTGGGATCGGAATCCTGAAGGTCTGGGCAGGGAACCCGACCTCCTCCTCATGTCCAGGCTTACAGCAGGTTGTTTATAATCATTACAACCTTTTTCTGTGTTCTGCTGCACGCTGCCGACTTTGTTAGTGGCAAGAACCACCTCTGGTTTGATTGTTACAGTTTTGCCCATAGGAAGGAAAGGGCTGGGCTCACTTTTTAAAATCTCGTGGATGTTTTGATATCCATTGGTAACAGCCTCCGACTGCTTGGGCTGCACATCAAGCTGCTGAGTGCTTGGGGCATGGTCCACTTGGTCCTGGGCTGGCTTTCCCTTAACTAGGCCGAGTTTTGTCAGGGCTTCATAGCGTGTTTGCTCAGAGGAGAGATCCCGTAAGGAAGAGCTTCTGCTCCGTGACAAGAAATCGTTTTTGTGCAGCTTCTCCTCCAGCTCCGCTGCCAGCAGAGCTCCCCCGTTGATGTTGGCCAGCACCTGGGCCCGCCGCTCCTGGACATTAACCGCAGCTTTGGAAATGGTCTCGCTGAATTCCCTGCCGCCGCCGACATTTGTTATGTTGATGTTGCTGGGGAAGCGGTGCAGTTTGGGGGCGGGGGCAGGAGGGTGCTTGGGCGCTGTGGGATAATCACCGTTGGCTACCGGGCCTTTCTTCCTGTCGGCATTCCCTTCCCTGAGGGCGCCGGGGAAGCGCGCCCGGCTCTCCGCCTGCTGCTCACAGATCTTCTGGGCCATGATGAGAGGAGTGGGGACGGAACGGAGCAACTTTGGGTGCTGCACTGGAGGAGGAGGTGGAGGGGGAAGAGGAAGGGTCTCAGACACGGCTGGCGGCGGTGCAGGGGGGTGTGGGGGAAGGTCAGCAGGTACAGCTGGCTGAGGGCTCTCGGCTCTCCCAGTGGCATCCAGCACTGAAAGGCAAAGCAGCAGAGGTGTCATTAACTCTTCACACAGAGCAGAAGGAGCTAAAACGCTTCTTTTGGCAGCAGTTCTCCCCTCTCCCTACCTTTCTAACTCGACCTCAGCGCACTTAGCCAGAAGAAACTATAACTGAAGTCCCAGCAGTGGCACCTCAGAGGCAAGGCTGTATAGCTCAAATCACCACGTTTACAATGTGTCACCATCCCAGCCCTCTCTGCCTTTCACTCCCAGTCTGCGTGTTGCTTCACTGTGCTTCAATGGCTGCTCTTTCGTAAGAGTTTTGCAGCTCTTATTTTTTATTAAAACAGCCAGGAGAGGACACGTTATGTCCCACTGTGTGTACTAGCTGGTAGATTCATTGTCCAAACAGAGAGAACACACTCCACAGGGTGACAAAAACAACATGCCATATGCTATCTTGTCACAAACTCACTGATAGGATCCTGTGCCTTTCAGTCCCACTCAGAGTAACACTGAAAACAATCTGCTGTCTTAAAACTCTTGGAGAACATCTTAAAAAGTCTTGGAGAAGAGCAGAGCATGAACAGGCTGGTGAATACAGCCTGCCTTGCTGCAATGATTGTGCACAACAGTGACAAGTCAGTCTCCAGGCAGAGGACTGAGATAGCAAACCAACAGCTTCATCAGATGCATGACACCCGTGAGGGAAAAGGAAAAACGTGGAAAAAAAGTTACAGTAGCAGCAAGAATTTCAAAAACCCCAAGGCAAATTAAAATCACAGTCCTTAAAGCTCCTGATGAGTAACAAATCTATCTTGAGGTAGTAAGGAAGGTACAGAATTTCTTTAGCTGTTTCTACAGAGAACTGGAATAAGTCAGGGCTCGATCAAAGGGAAAACCCACACTTGCAAGAAACACAACTACCTGGTTCTGTATCTCTGCTGGAAGGGCCTTCATGGTCACTGCTCTCAGGTGTTGACTGCACTAAGTCAATGATATCTTCAGTCTCTGAATGACTGGACACATTTTCTTCTGTTGACCTTGGGGACTGACAGTGGATGCCACTGTCACGCAGGGCCATTTCCTCCAAGTCGTCTTCTAAGGCATCTATGGTTTCCTCAAAGAACATGAGAACATCCTGTTCCTCATGAGTTAAGTATTTCATACTTTCATCATCCTACGGGGAGAAAAGAAAAAAACCAGAAAGATTGACACCTTCCCAAAGAGGTCTTTAGACATTACAGTGCTACAGGACAAAAAAAATAAAATAAAAACCAAAAGAGCAGCAATCGGTATTACATCCTTTAGTTTAGCAAAGAAGTCTTAATTTGAGTTGTACAGAACAAATTACTACAAGATCATAAAAGCCATAAGAGCTAAAAAAAAAATACCAAAACAAACAAACCCAAATAACTCCAAACAAACAAAATACCCCAAACAAAACAAAAAACAAACAAAACAAACCAAAACACTCCTACACTCACCTGTGCCATTGCAAGGGTTAGGATGGCTTCTTCTGATTCCAAACTGGGGCAAACTATGTTCTGTGTCAGGTTCAGGGACAAGGCTTGGGGAAGGGAAAGGGTGCACTCAGGACAGTCCCAGAAATGGGTTGATTCCCTTTTAGCTCAAGTCCAAAGGGTGACTTGGCTTCTAGAGGCAAAGCTGGAGCTGAGAAGTGTCTCTGCCACCACAAACTATAAATTATCCAGAGAGGTACATAAGAGATTACAAAGAGGTAATAGTAAGGAAGGAGATTGTTTCTAAAGATTTTACCTTTGAGTTACAGAAAGGAGAACCCAAGAATAAATATGAAGACCTGTTCCCTACAGTATAGTGCCTTAGGCTATTTTCTTCAGCAGGAAATAATCCTGTAGACCACAGAAGTGATAAATAATCGCTTGGATGATCCAGTCTTCATTTTCTCTGAGTCACTGCTCTTAATTAACTTGATTAACACATTATCACTATGCAAAGCTGGGCAGCAATGCACTACACTCTTTTCCCTCCACCCTGGGAAACACTCACTTTTCCAGAAGCTTGGAGATGACAAAGAATGATTAAGAAAGGCACTGCATTAAAACAATGGACACAGAGAAGACATTTCCCAAGAGACCTGTGTAAGTTCTGGAATGGAAGTATATATTGTTGAAAAGCAAGTGATGTTTTCTCTTTTCTGGATTGAATTTCTCCCCTGCCAAGCACATACTAGAAACTTTGCTGTCAGTAACTGAACAAGAAGCACCAAGGACACGTCATTGCACGTGCAGACAGGGTAAAAAGGCTACTTCTCAGTAGAGGGCTGGGAGAATTTAGGTAAATACATAAAGGTATGCAGCACAAATATCCAAGAGGTAGTACGTTCTTGCTAGGGCAGCACAACTTGCTTCAAACTCACCATGCCTGTTCAGATCATCTTACATTAGATTAGACTAAAAAAAACTGTGGGCAGCTCTCAGCTCTACCTGTTAATTCCTTGCACAAACAAAGCTTTTATCCCCATTCTCAGCATTAAAAATAAGAACAACGTAGCTCTGTAGGAAAGTAATGCCTATAGATTAAGAAATATAATGTGCTGCATTGTACCCAGTGGCAGTTAATCTCCAAGCACTCAGGATGTTACAGATGAGAAAACAAATGCTTCGAGGCTCTTAACTGCCTTTGCCTGTGTGGCCAATAGAACATTTGGTGGGTGGGAAAGATGCAGAGAGGTGTGGTTATTTCTAACTTAGTCTCACTATCCACAGTGTGCTGTCAGAATAAGTAACTCATTCCAGCTTGCAGCAAAACTGCTACAAAAGCTAAAATTTGGATGCCATTTGCCACTGCCGGTTTAAAAGATGAACTTCAAAGGCTGACGCAGTCCACAGCTCGCACCCACCACAGGTCAGTTTTCAAAGGCCAAGGAAAGTTTTACAGCTGCACTTGAAAAGCAAGAGACAGACAAGCCTTCCTTTCTTGTTTTTTTGGTCGTTTTTTTTTTCTCTCTGTGTGTGTTTTTTTCCTTAATGGATGTTGCAATCTCCTTCCTTCCCCACCCAAATACTCATAGGGCTGCTATGTCTAGTAGGCGAGAGAATGACAGGAAAGGAGCCCTTGTTAGGCAGCCCTGAGCTGGAGCTGAGCAGAGCTCCAAGAACCTTTTGTTGAGGGTGAGCTCATTGCAAGAGCCAGACTTACACAGGCAAAGGAAAAGAAGAGGGGGTTGTGTTTAAGAAGGTCATAGTGGCAACAAATCCAGAGCGTGGTACAGGAATTACTGTGTGCACCTAAAAAAACTGCTCCCACATGAGCTTGTTTGATCAAGAGCTGAGCAAAGAATAAAGCAAGGAAGCAAAGACTTCCAAAAGCACTTCCTTCCATCCTTTTCTGTGCTGCAAGACTGAACATTTTTCCATGCCAGGTAGGATTTGCAGGAGAGCTTTGCCTGATTTAACCATCCCTTGTGGATCTTGCTGAAATAAGCAGTGTCCCTTTAGGTAAAGGATCTGACTTGAGTAACCATCCCTTTGCAAACACATTTGTAATAAACAGCATACCAAGATGTGAAAGGCCAACTTCATCTCTGTTAGCACTTGTTTCCTCATGCAGTTTCCCTTCAAGATGACCCATGTCACATTTCATCAGAAAAAAAAAAAAAAAAAAACCAACAAAAACAAAACCAAAACCAACAGCCCTGGAGAACAGGCAGTGTTAGGTCAGGGCACTGTACTGAGATGCAAGGCATCCAGTCTGGATAGAAACTCCCTCAGGCAAGGCATGTTTCAGTTTGCCAGCCAAGGAAACAATCCCATTTCAGACACACGATCACAATGGAAAAAAAACCTACTCAGGCTGGTCAAACCAAAGGAGCTCAGAGATGCAAAGCAAGCAGTGACTTGCTTTATTCCCACCTGTATTACTCATATTATAGTAAAGCCTTCAAAAAGATGGGAGGAATTTTAGTAACATACAAGTACCAGTTTTAACTAAGGCTACCAAGTCTATTTGCAAGTAGTTCATTTTCCATATATTCCAAGTACTGGAACAGGTCATATTCTTTCCAGGCTGGTTTTCCAGGCCTCCTTTTTTCTTGATGAATCTGTGTTTTTAATAGTCAAAGAAAAGTCTTTTCAGCTACTTGAGTTATTCACCTCATAGTTTCCATCTACTCCCCACTCTTGATAGACAAACAAACCTCCCTAAACTAAATCTCATGTACACCTAATATTACAAACTTTAAAACTACTGTCAAAAGACAGCCTGAATTTGAAACTTGAACATTGTGCCTCAGCTTAAAATTACATTAAATTAGGAGGACTAAAAAGACTGCTTGGACAGAAGAAATTTAGGATACAAACAGATGAAATAGCTGACTATGCTTAGCTGGCATTAATATTTTAGATCTCTGTGCAGCCAAAGATTTCCTGCTTATGCCAAACAGGAAGGAGTCTGTTATAACAGTGTTTGGTATAAAAGAGGAAAAAAAAAGTAATAAGAAAAGAAGAATAGATTCTATTTCATAGAAAAGATTTGTTGATTCCTCTTCTATCTGTTCAAAACAATGACTTAATGTCCAGAGGCTCACAACTTTTCATACACATGTGAACAAATTCTGAACATCACATCCAGATCTAAAATCCTAAGACCAGCACAGCTTTGACAGAAACAGAACACCACAGGAAATCCCAAGACATCTGCAGTGCTTAAAAAAAAAATCTTCTAAAACCTACTCAGGAATCAAACTTAATTTAGCAAAATACCAGGAGAATGTCAGATTCAACTGATTTATCAGTCACTTCACAGCACTGAGGAATTAATGGACACAATTCCATGGGAAAGAAGTGACTAGATGCTTCTCAAAAGGACTATGAAAGGATCAAACTAATGTGTAGTAAAAAGGCCAGTGTAGCACCACTTGGGCCACAGCCTGTTAATAACAAGGCAGTTCCACTTGTTAGAAGGGGTGAAAAGGAAATCCCTGTGTGCAGGAACTGCATGAGAACATGTATAAAAGCTTTAGCACAGAAGTCAAGTACCTCTGACTAGATTTACAGGAAAGGGAGATGGAATGGACTGTACTGTTGTGTTACTGAAGCTGGAACCAAGTGAATTACAGCTAAGAACATGAACTACTACACAGGATCAGACCAAAAAGCCCATTTAGCTCAGCAGCTATGAACACACAGGGCTAGGGATAGAGGCTGGGGGGTGTTGCTGTACATTGGATGGACATTTCTTTTCCTCCCCTAAATCCTTCCAGTTTCCAGCAATACATGGCTTAAAGACTTCCCAGATGCATCAGCATCTGTGTATTTAATAGCCCTTAATGAGCTTTTCTAGCATGAATTCATCTTATTGTTTGAGCCATGGAAATGACTGGCATTCACAGCATTCTGTGGCAGGGAGTTCCAGAGTGTAATTGTGTGCTGTGTCAAGAAGTGCTTCCTCTACAACCCACTATCTGATGGTTTTGATAATACCATTTCATTTGGTGAAGACTATAATATTGAGTACTGTTTTCTTCAGTTTACAAGCATAATTGTACCCATGTGCTTCATAAGAGGTAGCAAAGCATATAATCAATAGGTCCTAAGTGAGGAAACAAATTATCTACAAGCACTTAAAAGATAAACTAGATGAGCTAAAATCATAAACTGACTAAATTACTCCTAACCTACTTTTAAAGAAAGAAAGCTGAATATCTATTTAAACTCTGAAGACATCTCTTTGATATACAAAATTAGGCTGATCAGCCTATAGAAATTAAAGGGAAAAAGAAATTGTTAGAACAACATTGAGAAAAATGGCGAGACATTTCAGGCAAAAGCCACTAAGTAATTTTCATAAAAAAATCAAATCATTTCACACCCAGCTCATTTCTCATGAGAGGGTTATTGACTTGACCAATAGATGCAAGCACAAGATGTCACATACCTTGACTTGAAACCTTCATAACACAGCCCCCAAAAATGAACTCACAGATGAACAAAAAAATGATGCTGAGATGAAGTTACTGCAAGGCACCTGCACAGTCTGTGATTCTGTCAGTTTAAGTGCCATAAAGAGGGAAAAAAATCTGCTGTTCAGGGATGCAGATCTCATTCTGGGATATATTAACCAGGGTGATGACATGACAGCACATCCTCATTTGGAACACAGAGTTCAGATTCAGTTGCTGAACTTTGGAAAGGATGCAGCCAAGCTGGACAGGGTCCAGACCAAAGCACAGAGTGCTGTCAGCCTAGCTGCACAGGAAGGCTCAAATAATGTAGCACCTTACATTTAAAACAGGGGAGATGCAGCCCTGTGTCCCTGTGTGTATTTTAACACATAAAAAGCTGCCCACCCATATAATCACAACAAATCTTCTCCACATTAACTGAAGGTGAGACAAGTAGAAGTTAGCTTTCACATTACAGAAACGTTAATGCAATTATTCCGTGAAAAGTAGTGGAATATACAAAGAAAACACTCTGGAAGTTCAGGAATGTCTAATCAGCATGGTTTAAAAAGCAGATTTGCCCACCTGCTGAATAATCTCCATCTACCAGATCCTGCCTTGAAGCACAATGATACAGTTTGTGCACAGAGCCCAAACTGCCTTCAGGATCTATATTCTCACTAGTACATTTTACAGAAAGATCTTTCCTTGCTAGGAGTCAGGCTCTTATTTTTCCAAGGCACACTGCTGCCAGGTCATACTAACATCAGTTTAAAGTGGATGAAGCATTGCATAGCTCTCTCCACACCCTGTAAGGAATGGCTTCCACCTGCCCCAAGGCAGCTGTATCCATACAAAGTAAACAGTCAAAAATTCTTCTCATTTTTTTGTGTATTGTTATTAGGCAAAGTCCTTGGACACAGTGAAAGGCCCTGTAGTACAGCAAAGCCTGTGGAGTATCAGTGTCAAGGGGAAAAACATTCGTTTTATGACAGGAGTCTATCTCAGGACTTTCCCTTGAATGTGCCTGAAGTGCAGCTCAGCATCACAAGACTCATTCAAATTGTGAGGAAAAAAGGTGGCAGTGGGCTAACAGACACATGATCTGTCCTTTTCCAGAACCCCTAAATCCACACTGGATTCCCAGTGGATTCTCTTCAGGGAGGTTGAGGTAAAGAGATACCAACATGGTGCACTTAGAATGCCAGGTCTGTTGCATCTGAATTATCTGTACTGATCCAAAAAAGGATAAGGATAATAACAACAAACTTACAGGCTACGAGAGATAACTACAAAACAACCAGGTCACCCCTGAGTTAAATGGCTGAGTGTGTGAAACAAAACACTGAGCCAGCTCAGAATACTCACAGCATAGTTCCTCTTCATGCCTATGTAACCAACATTCAGAATGTCACCTGTACTATACAAGGGACCCAGGAGTGACAAACCATCTTCAGTGACTGGCTATCAAGTCTTGTTAGAGCCAGAGAGGAAGCTTGCTTGAAGAAATAACAATCAGAACAAGCAAAATCTCTTTTTTAGAGTCATGGCCTCTCCCAGTTTAAGCCATTTGATTAGTGATCAAATGAAATAGTCACTTGAACAAGTTCTAGAGGTCACCACTGCCCCAAAAAGAGTGGTGGTAAACTGTGGCATTAACCAAGGATCTGTCTGATCCAAAGGCAAAAAATAAAATAAAACCCACCAGTGTGATCCACCATGAATAACAAGAACTCACTATCCCTCAAAGCTATCACTCAGTAAGACATGTTCAGATACAGAAGGTAAAGTACTGAAGTTGTAGCAACAGATCCAAGGCATTGACACAGATTATTATTAGTGCAGTTCCAATTAGCACAGCTCACTTCAGGTACAACCAGCACCTCTGCCATGGTTTTCACAGGTAGCACAATTGTCCCAGGACATTATTCACACATAGAAACTAAAGCAGTTACTCATGGCTGAGAATAGATACCCAGTCCAATTATCAGAGAGAAGCACTGAAAGAAGGATTGGCTTTAAGAAGCTGCTCTGTGCCTATTCAGTCAGTGCAACAAGACAAATTGCTTCAAAAAAACCCAAGACCTAGCTTTATCTTCAAATTAAGTGTCCTTAAATTGCTGCAACTGTATTTCATGGCAAGTTAATTCTTTTACCATATGTCAGGCAGTGTCATTCCAGACTGGGTTTTGGAAGCTGGAATTGCCAAGAACAGAGTGGTTTTGTTTGCCCTCACCCTTGGGTAAGTGCAACTGATTCCATGCATCAAGAAAATACATTTTTCTCAAGCAGATGTATGGATTCCCTCTTTGTTAAAAAGAACCCAAAACATACATGCAAATTCATGTCCTCAAATGTAATGACTTCTATAGTTACTAACACTCATGTGAGATGAAGATATCAAAGCATACATTCCTCTCATCTCAACCTGCTGTGACAGATTTGGCAGAATAAATCCAGACCTGAACATCTATAATTTCTATGGAAGTACTCCTAAAAATCAAGGCAGCAACTTGCTTTCCATTTAAAAAAATAAATTTGGCTTAGAGGCCTGCAGTTGTCAAAAATTAACTGAAAGCATCACTCTATAGGTAAGAGAAGCTGAGAAATCTGGCAAAATTAAACTGAAGTGACAACAGCTGACTGGGGAGGATCCCACACACAGAATTTTAAGACCTTTTTAGCACATGGCAATTGATGTCCATCTCCTAGTCATTCCTAAACTGACCAGTTTAGGAACAACCAGTTCCCAGCAAGTGATGCCAGCACAGACAGGATGCAGAACCAGCCAGGAGTCAGCCAAACCAGCTGTGAGCAGTCAGCAAAGGCTAAAGCCAGTCCAAGTGTTTGTCCCTATTATCACATCCCTGGGTTTGTTTGAATTCCACAGATGCAACACAAAGGTTATATTTAGTGACCAATGCAGTTTAACACTGAGAAGCTTAAGAGAGCCTGTTTTTTTTATTATCAAGTAGGAAGAAACGTGCAGCAGTACAGGCCTGTCATAAAAAGCACTGCCACACTTCTTTCCTTTGCAATGCCATTACAAGAGCCCAAAAAACCAAAGGCAACCATGACCTTTCTTGCCACCTCTCTAGGTGAACAGACCCAGGAGAGGGATAAATGAAGAGGCAGTTAGGTCTTTAGCTGCTTCTGTTTCAGGGTCCAGTGAAGGTCCAGTGTGCCTGAAAACACATCCCCTCCTTTCTTCAGGACAGGCATAGTAGAAATTCTTTGTCTACATGAAGTTATCTATCCCTTTCTTCTCACTAGGCCATCAAAGCTTCTGCATCTTCTGAACTTTTATAACAAAACCACTGAAGCAAGAAGATAATGTCTCTAGGAGCATATTCCAGCAATTAGGCAGAATAGGTAGAATTTCCTTCATGTTCAGTTTAACACAGACCCCTTCTGAAATGCAGAAACTGAAATTATGCCTGTATTGAGAAGAGTTTATATTGTCCAGCCTGTTACTCCACACATGCAAGTTGTCAGCCTTACTGGACATGCCACCTTCTACACTGCTGGGAGAAGAATCATGGAAGGGGACCTGTGGCATCACAATTAAATTTGTTGGTACACAACTCAGTGTCTTCTGCACAAACTCAAACAAGACAAAAGAAAGGCTCTGTGAACTGCAAATTCACAGGTCTGATGGGAATTGCCTAAGCCTGCAGCCAACTTTTACTCCATCTATAAATTACTGCATTACAGAGTAGGAAGGGATTCCAATTCTAGCTGATGCATCATCATATGGGTTATCACATGGCAGGATCTAGTTGGACTAAGGGAATTTACGTCACTTTCTGACACAGAAGACCTGGGATGAGGCTGTACAAACACACTGATTTATACATAGCTTTGTTATTCAATAGTGACTTTTTTCAAATGTCCAGTCTCATGCCTGCTACTGCAGCTAAGAATAAAACCCAAAGAAACATGATTGACTATTACTGTGTTAATCTGGAAACTAGTGGTAGAATAATAAGCAAAATTAACTTGCAATTCTGTGTAAAATTTGCTTGTAATTCTCTAGCAAAGTACTACTTCCACCATAATTCTCTACAATTAACCAGCTTTCATAAAATAAACAACATACACTGACTTCCTGAGTCCAGATTGTGTACTTAACCTCCCCCACCCCAACCCTCCACAACTTTTTTCTAGAACAGATCAGAAACAGTTAAGGAACTAAATTTCATCATGCTTGTTTTGTGTTTTAACTAGCAACACCAGCTGAAGGATACAGCGTCATATTAACAGTAAGTATTTTCAGTAGAAACAACAAAAAAGGAACAGCTTTAGAATTGCCTCCAGGTGCCAGAAAGCTCACACAGTAGCACAAAACCAT
Organism: Trochalopteron elliotii; assembly: GCA_024734555.1. Classification (NCBI taxonomy): domain Eukaryota; kingdom Metazoa; phylum Chordata; class Aves; order Passeriformes; family Leiothrichidae; genus Trochalopteron; species Trochalopteron elliotii. The sequence continues at coordinate 1,192,882 of JANPWX010000358.1, forward strand.
GAGTGTGTCTGAGGTATACAGATAAATACAGGTTTTGCCATTTAGTCTTTCACAGAAAATGACCACACTAAAAGGAAACTATCAGGGAGGGCAGAGGGGAAGAGACAGAAAGCCTAAGTCCATGTTTAAGGCAAGACAGAGATTTAGATTTCCACTTAGGGCAAGCATGTTTACCAGAGTGCTCTTTCCTCAATTAAAAACGGATGCTTTTCAAATGGTTGGGATGATAAAAAAAAAAAATGGAAGGAACCATACCTGCTTTCTAGGCTTAGCCTGTCACAGTACAAAGTGTACTGTTGAGCTCAGTACCTGATTCACCCTGCTAATTGGGAAGAATGCAGAAGTGCATCCTACTCCCTCAGTTACTCACTCACAATTTAAATGGCCACACACTCATAGTCACTAATGTGAGCATGGCTTTGTTTGTGGTGACATATTTGTTACTCATTTAATTAGGGTGGAAGAAGCTGAGACCTTTATTCAGGAGCGTCAACAAAGAGATTAAGCAAAAAGCAGTGTGCAGAACAACCACTATCCTTAAGTTCCTTTATGAGCTATTTATGAAAGCAAGGGCAGAGCAGCCCTTACTGCCATTCCTGGTTCTCTGGGAGGACAGGCTGGAGAGAAGCTCTCAGAGACCATCAGACCAGAAAAACAAGCTGTTATACCAAAACTGAGAAGTTATTTCTGGCCTTTGAGTTTAACAACTGAGACAACACCAGCAATCACTTAGGATTAGAAATGGAAAAAAAATCAATCTTAATAAAACAAAAATCACGTGATGTGGACAGAGCTATTAATGTAATCTGTATCACTAAGAGCAAGGCTCATTAAACACTTACCAAGGCAAGATTTCTGCACCTAGCTTGGCTGCCATGATTTTCCACATTTCCAGCCCTTTCCATGCTCCCATGAGTGTGCTCTGGAGAGATTTCAGCTGCCATTTCAGGAGAACCCACCAGGAGATCGCCAGGCATCACACCTTGACTGGCTGATCCTGATGCAGCACAGAATGCCATCAGGGTGTTACGTGGGGCTGCTGGCTTTATTCATGTCTGGAACACAGAGAACAACATGGGATGGGGTTAAATCTGCTTGTTAAAACACTTGAAAAGGAATGGAAAATAAACGCCAAAAAAAAAAAAAAAAAAGGTCCCACATAAGTTAATAAAGGGGATATCTTTATGCCATGAAACACATCAAGCACTTTATGGGCATATTTTAAAAAACTTTTTGTTCAAAAAGATGACTAAAAAACCAACATAGAAAGGTTCTGTATCCCATCTCTCGTGCTTCCAAACTAGATGTCTATGGACATTTAGCAGCAAGGACCCTGCATATACCCTTGTCTTACAAATTCAGTTTGTATTTTCCATTATGGCACATCATTAACAGTAATAAAAATCCCACTGGCTGAGATACCAACTGGCCCAGCTCAAGTACCTTTATTTGGTTTTAAACAAGAATTCTATTTATTGGATCACATGAGGAAATTAATTTCCTAACACTGCTGCAGTTAACTCGTGCTACTGAAGCAGCTCTATGCCACCTGCTTCTGGTGAAAGATCCAGGAGCAAAACTTGGTGCCATTTTTGCATCAGCGCATTACAAATTGCATTTTAAAGCTTCAAGAGCTTTTATTTCAGTCAGCCATGAAGAAACAGTACTTGTACATTTGGAAGACACTTACTGAAACAGATACATGTACCAGCACTCACTGGAGCAAGAGTCCCCAGTTTTTTAAACTTTCCCAGTGCCCAGTTCTGTAAAACCTCTGAATTGTCATCATCTCCCAAAACACTCTGGCAGAGCTTTATTTATTATTATCAAGGACACAAACACAAAAGTCATCTAAGTGCACTAACAGCAGGAGCAGGGGGTAGGCAAAAAGTAAAACCTAGCTCATTCCTGGCTCTGATACATTAAACCACTCTTTGCAACAAGAAATTGCCTTGCCTGCTCACAGTCCATTTTTTCACCCACCCTGCCTGTGAGCCGTGAACAGCAGCAACACATTCCTCAAAACAGCTGGTTCTGAGGTGCCACGTTATATGCAACCAGCTGGGAAATGGACACCATTCCCCTGACACTGCACAAATTTAATCAGATGCTCCTGCTTCCCAAGTGCTTCTCCCTTTATTATGGCTCAAGAGGCGACACCACACGAGAAGCAAAGTCAAGCCCACATTTCCAATTCAATTGGATTACTTCTCCTTGCTCCCCACAGCTGTGGGCTGAGGGCTGAGAAACCAGAGCCTTCTGGTAAGCTGATTAGTGTTTCATAGCAGTGAGATAACATCTGCCAATACTGAGCAACAATTCCATGCCGCTGATCCCTCCTCCCAGGAGAGGGCTATGACATTACCAGAGGTGCAGCAGCACCAACGTGTCCTGTGGGAAAGCTCCCACACAATGTAGCCAGGCTGCAGGCCAGCAAGTCTTGGAAGCACATCCACAATCCAGAGCACTGAGTTGCCACAACAAAAACATCTCATAGCCCTTCTCAGGAACATTAGGTCTAACGATCAAATTTAGCCTGACTTTTACACAAAAAGGACATTCTTCCTTTTTTTTTTTTCTATTAAGAACTCGAGCTATCAATGATACAATGCATCCTCAGGATAATGGGCTTTAAGTGATGCGCACAGAGGTAGAAACATGCTCATGGTCCTGGTTTTCAAACTCACAGGACAGGGAGACACAGGAGCACTGAGGCAGCTGCAGAAAACTAAACAGGAAAACAGCAGCCCAAGCATGGAACAAATCCTCCAACAGCAGCTCCATCTACAACAAACCCCGTGGTGCTGAAAAGCCACACACAAACACATCCAGACAAGAAAATATATGCAGTTTTTGGAAGCCAACATTATCAGTGGAAATCTTGACTCCTCTGAAATCCTACATGTGAACAAACACACACAAATCCATATATGATTTTTAGAAGGCCAGACTGTTAGAAAATCTTGACACCTCTGAAATTCACAGAAAACTCCCATTGACTTCAGATTCCATCCTTTGACTGCCAAGGTGATGTTCAGGTGGAAAAGAGAGACCAGCAAGAGGTGAGTACTTCTACTGACATTCAACACAAGGCAAATACTATTTCTCTTCAGCACTTCTAAGTTGCAGCATCAAATTTTGATCCATGTGTCCCCCATATAAACTGAATTTGCCATGTTTGTTCAGTCCCTCAGTGATGCTATAGACAACTATGAGATTTGTAGAGTTACACTCCAAACTATGAACATTTTATGGACTATATTATGAAAGGTCACTGCTGCAGATTAGAATAGATATCATAAATAAAACCTACATTTAAAGACTAACCAGGAGAAGATATTAATCAATGTTACCAAGAAACAAGTCAAGAGGCCCAGATTTTGAGGGAGAAGTATTTAAGAGCACTGTTCTGCTTTCTCCAACAGCAATACCTCAGTTTAACCAGGACTAAGTTCATGGTAGGCTATGTGCATTCAGGACAGCAGGAACACCCAGATTCAGCAGCAATAAACATTAAAGCCACGAATTCTAAATAACAACAAATAACTCTGCTCCCAGCAAGTTCCCATTACTCACTGGGGAGCTCCAGTTCAGATGTCTCCCAAAGCTCCTGAACAATGACTAAAGGCAGTGAGTGCCAATGGTTCAGAGAGCCGCCCACACAGGAGCCAGTATCAAACATTACAGCACCGGTGCTGCTTTTGTGTTGGAAGCTGTGGCTTCTTTGGGAGTTTTACTCATTTCAGAAAAGCTTGGGAACTGTGCAATGGCCTGTGAGCCTGCAGAAAAGGTGTGGGAGATGATTTTTTTCCCCTTTTACATCATCTTTAACACAACAAAGGTACATGTCAATAAAATCATAACCCATTCATATACATTATTTCTTCTCTCCTTTGCTGTGTTTTTTATGCTTTGAGAAATTCCTACACCTTTGTACAGTGTCTGGAGCAGCTAAAGCTGACGTGAGGCTACCCAGCACTGCTGCAATACATTCAGCACGTTTTACAGACAAATTCCTCTCCTAACCATGGTTAGCAGTGAAGTCCCTTCACCCTCTTTATGTCATCTCTATTAAGTGAAAGACTTTAAGACAGAAACAGTCAAGAATCTAATGAATTTCCAGACCCCACTGTCTGTTTCAGTAGGATTGCCAAGGTAACAAGCAGGGTTCAAAAATAAGGTAACCTTGCTCAGAGAGAGCAGGAACAGCAGGATGACAGGCAGCTGCTCCTCCTGACCTTCAGAGATACATTTAATATGAAAGTTGCTCGCAATGGGATTTGTTGTTCAGTCATTGTAGCTGGGCATTTTTTAGCTTGCCTTAAGAGATGTGTGCCTGTACTATTAGGGATTAATAATAAAAAAATATCAGACCATGACACAGGAGTGCAGAAGTGTGACAGGAACAGTACTATTTGCAGAGAGGATCCCAGATATTAAACCAGAAATGCACCCTAGGGCAAATGTGATTCTATCATTTGAAGTGATCACTTCTTGGTTACACCAGAGATAGCCTTCATGAGATATTTAGAACAATACAAGTCACATATCGTGCATGTTTTTAAGAGAGTAGAAGGAGGAAATTGAAAGGTTCTAAAGTTAGCACTGAATTTCACCTCCAAAGATTTCATTTTGCTTTGACAGAGGCAAATAATTCAAAGAAAATGTATTAAGTTGCCATCAAAGATAAGGTCTGTCCTTTCAAAAAGGAGATGTTTATAGTTTTGCTGACTAAAGTTACTTCTTCACTGAAGCTCAATGTTAGCATTTACAGGGGACTGTTTCTATAGTAGCAGGAGATTGAAAGAATTTTTTATTAACAATCCTGTTTGAAGACTAGCTTAATAGGCAAAAAGATCAATCCCACAAAAGTGCAAGACATTTAAATGCTAAAAATCAACTGCTACGTAAGCCAGGAGCCAAAAGTCAGCAGACAGCAGCACCAGGCCATTAACTGCACAATATACTTAAGGTGAGTTGACAATTTTTAGAAAATTATCATGCATTTTTAAAAGGCCACAAGACCAGTCTGTCCCTTTCACTATACATACAATTTCTAGAACACTCCTCGCACGAAACATTTCTCAGGATAGATTTCTAAGCCTCGTTGTACTCTGAGCATCACACAGACTTTGCCTTTGTTCTTAACCAGCTCTTTCTCAGTGATTCAACTGAAACAGAAGTGGCCAGTGAACTTCAAGGCTGGTTTAATCTGTCAGCTGTGCACACACAGAGCAATGCACACACTCAGCTCTGCACACACCGTCAGCACCCTGCACTCCGTGGTGCTGGTTGAGTTTGGAGAGTTAAGCATCTGGAAAACACTCTGTGGTCATTAGGAGTGTTACCATGGGATGGATTTTATAAAAATGATGGTACAGGGGGAGACTGGAGACCTTTATCAGCTCTGACAGTTGGCAGCAGAGCAGTAAAACAAGGCAAAGGAGAGCAGGAATTCATTCAGATTCCTGCGTGCTGTGGTCAGGAGACCACAGTGCTTCCCAAAACAGGCCAGGTATTTGTGTCTAATAACCTCATGAATTTTTCTTTGTTTTAAGTGCTCCTGCAACATACCTTTGAACCAGCTGTACAAGACCAGAGCTGAACAAAACCAGCTGGCCCATGACCTATCTTCACTGAGCCACTGCTGTTCTGAACTCCTCAAAACTAACCTATTTCCTCCTTCTGAACAGGGCTGTCAGCAACTGAACTCTTACCTCCTTCAGTCTGGGAAATACTGAGTAAATCCTTGAGCTTTAGGGGTAACCCTACTCCTGTGATATACAGTAAGACTGAAGCTTTCTGGTAGAAGAACAGACTAAGTAACAGTATTGCCTACAAAGGCCAAACCTCACAGGCAAGGTGACTAATTCCAGGAGTCCACAGGATAAACTGATGAGGTTTTGCTGAACATATAAAAACTCCACAGATTCAGACAGTAAATTTAAAAGCTGTTCTTACAGAGAGAAACAAAACAACTGAAGTAACAACAGACAACAGCTGATGTTTAGGAACCAAAGTAAACCAAAACTGGCCAACATGGTTAAATTCTGACTTTTCTTCTCCACATCATAAGTGTAGAAGCTTAGGAACATTGAGTATGATTCACAGTCTTTATCAGCTCATGAAAAATCCTGTGTGTTCAAAACAGTCATGGCTATTTAACATCCAGTAACCTGGAAAGGTTCCTGCCCTTGTTCAAAGAGGGACTGTCACCACAGTATGGCCAGACAAATAGAAATGCTGACCATTAATAACAACAACAAAACAAAAACAACCAAAACAAGACAAAAAAACCTCCGAACAAACTGCAAAAAAACCCCAACAAACCACCACAGACACAGAATCTGTGGCAGTAAGGTCTGCTAAATAAGAGCCAGGCCAACAGCATTTTTATAGACACTTCCTTGGACATCAATATTGATTTACAGAACAGCTGACAAGTAGAACTGAACAATGTTTAGCCAAGTGTGAACTCAGGGGGCTCTCATGGCAGCCTGTGACAGATATGCAACTACATCAAAGTAATTATAGAGTGACAATAACCACACAGGTCTCTCAAAATTCACTACATGTTACCCCAATATTTTGTTTTAAATTTTCTCGTTTCTGTGGCACACTTGTGACAATTCAAACTTTCCTCCACAGGCTGGGGAGCTACAAAACCCGTTAGTTTTAGAGCTAAAAACAAAGATTCTCTCAGTCCTCTAAATCTGGAAGCTGGAGCCTCAAGAAACACACTGAATGTCATTCATGCAACTCGCACTAGAATTTGTGAGAGCTGCCAACAGTGAAATAACTAATCCTGTGTACATACATTTTTTGAAAGAACTAGATGGGCAAGGCACCAATTCAGTAAAACTTCAATCTGTCTGACTTCACTAGGACATTCTATCATATACTTAAATGGTTCGGTGAATTGGATCTCAAACTGAACGTAGCAACCACTTAAAGAGAAAGGAAACAATCACAAACCAACATTTTCATCACCTAAGTAAGGGTTCAATTACTAAACTGAATTCTCCAAATCATGCTTTGCTCAGAAACAATGCCTAAGGTCACACCTTTGACCACGTTAATCCAAGCCTATTGATACCAGAAAATGAAGATTCCATAGAGTGCTTCATTCCTAACTGGTCTTTCTAGATTTTCAAGAACATAATTTTTACTGTTTTGAGACCATATGCTTTAGAGACTTTGTTACATACAACCAAGTCAGCACAAGAGCATAGCTCATCACTGCCTCATACTCCTCTCTGCAGTGTTTGGGAAATGCAGCTTCTTTGGCAGTAGAATACCAGGGCAGGATTTGATGATACTAAGCACATTGGTGCACCCTCAAGATAGAATTTATCAGGGTAAAAAAAAAAACCATCTGTGACGCACATACCCACATATCTTTGCCTTTTCCCTTGCAAATAAACTCTGTTGCCAGTTCACTACATCAGCAACAGCATCAGCTGAATCTTGTTGCCCGAAATGAAGGCCAGTGGCAAAGGCTCCTATACAACATTGTGGATTAAATCACCAAAGATCACTAAAGTGCTCACATTTCCCACTCATTTACAGTGACAGAATCCCTTCCTGCCCCAACTAAAAGATAAAACTACAGCCAGTGACAAGTAGTTACTTTTCTGTAGATCCTTACCCAAGGATAATGATAAGGCTCTCACTGGTACTCTCCAGTTGAGATTTCATGACCAGTAGCTGCTCAGTGGGAGAACCACGTGTGACACCCAGAGCTGCCTCCTCCAGTCCCATGTGGGGCTTTAAACACATCCAGGTGATGGCTGAGCTCTCCTCTGACTTCAAATGTCCTCATGCAAATTCCAACAAGGAAAGCGTCCCATTCTTTTCAAGTCACTCTTTTTAAATCTCCCCTGCTAACATCAGGGTGGTGCTATCTGTGAGAGCCAACACTTTAGAACCATGAAGTGTACATAAACAATTTCAGGCACAGACACCTCTGTAATTAGTCAACTTCTGAATTGTTACAGGTGCAGCATTGCTGGGGTTTAGGGTTTCATTATGTAACTGCTGCTACAGTCATGGCAATGGTGAGCCAAATCCTGTTTTACACAGTATTTAGGATAGCAAGACAATTTTCAGCCCCAGTACAGCCATGTCACAGTCTCACAACTGGATTTTAGGCTGCTCTCCTATGTTTCTTTTTGTGACTGCTGTGCTGGTGTGGGGAAGAAGGCAGAGGACATCTGAAGCACAAAGCTTGGGTGTTTACTTTAAAAATTAACTAATTTTGGACATTTCATTCCTATGTAAGTACATAAAGGTCTGCCTGCCCAAGGTAAACAAAGCTGAAAACAGCACTGGCAAAACAGAGCAATAGAGTCTTGGCCCTAGACTTTACGTGGTACAAGGATAATGCATACACACTCAATTGAAAAGAATATATTTAAGCAGTTAGTTATACTGGAAATTAAAATCACTTGCTTTCATTTTTTAATTAAAAAAAAATAAAAAGAGAAGGGAGGATTTGGTAACAGTAACAGCCTGTCTGGCTGGCTTTGAAAGCCACATTCATACACTCATTTATTTTCATGCTCCAGTATTTCAGAAGGTCAGTCAGCCTGAGACTTGTCAACTGCTCAGGAGTTAAGTTGTTCCAGTTACTATATCCAACCAGCAATCAGTCTGCCAACATTCTTGGTTAATATTTCTCTCAGAGGCATGCAGAGAAAAAAGCAGCTATAACTAAGAGGATGGGAAGAGTATTACTACTGACAAAACAAAGATGCAATACAGAAATCTCCCTGTTCCTTTCTAATGCCAGGCATTACTTGCCCTTCCAGTCATAAAACTTCAATCTACTCATTCACTCTCTACTGTAAAACCCCCAAACAAATCGTTGATAAGAAAGACACTGCTGGGAAAATCTATTCCATTTCTGAGAAATAAGTAATATCTTCATTTCTTAGAGATCCAAGCAAGCAACATTTTTTTCCCTTTTATTGTTTAAACATCAGCTCCCCCCTTATACAACAGTAATTCCTGCAAAGGAAGGAGAAAAGCCACAATCATAATTCTTTAAAGTAGCACCTGTACAAGGAAGGCCATCTACAATGCTGCATTAGTCAAGGATCTGTGTCAAAGTCTTAAAATAATACTTTTTATTAGCATAAGCCAGAAATTGCAAAAGCTTTTAAAGCTAAGGCTTAGGCTTTGGAAAGAAATCTTTGATAAAAGGGAGGGGAAAGGAAAAAACTGTTACATTACTGACACTTGTTATAGCTTAAAATCCTTGGAAAATGTTTAGAAAGATTCAGAAGAGGCTATCTTATCTCTTTCCTATTTCATCTGCATACTTGTTACCACAGGAATCATCTCTTGCTACACCCATGCGCAGGACCAAGCACAAGAGAGCTCCACTTGCAGCAACCTCCTCTCGCTGCCGCACTAAAACAAAAACTATTCAGGAAACATGCCCTTGAGATCCTGGATTACTGAAAATCCCGAGAGTGTTTTTAAGGCTGTGCTTTCCCTTTACACCCACTAAACCTCACCCGAACCACCTAAGATTAAGATCTTAAGAAGCACCAGCCATCTCACGCTTACCACCTCCAAATGGAAAAGGCACCTGGCAGGGGGAAGGGGAAGAAAAGTATCCTGAACTAGATACTGTTGACACCAACAGCTTTTCCAACAGAAACCCTAAATTGCAGGCAATCAGAAAGCAAAGTGGAGGCACAAGGCAGCTGTTCCTCACCATCCTTAGGCAGGAACAGCATGCATAAAAGTTTTACAGGTATGAAAGCTTTACTTAAATGTATTTTTTTTTTAAGTTGCCGATTAGCAGAAGGAAATTTTAGGTTATGGTACGGAATAAAATCCACAGGGGTAAAAAAAAAAATCTGAACAGCTCAATAGCAGGAAGCCAAGCCTCACACATAGCAGGACAGCAGTTTGCTGATAGTTCTTCTTCTCCCCACCTGTGTACCAAAACTAAACCAAGCCCAAAGCTGCTCTACGGGGCTGTGCCGGTCCCTGCCCCCGGTCCCGCCGCCGCCCAGAGCCCGCGCAGCGCACGGAGCACCCGGCGTCCCGGCCGCCGCTGCTCTTGGAACAGGAGGGAAGAATAATTAAAAATCCATTAGTGAGTAATAAGAGCAACGCCGAACCATTCCCGAGGCGGGCTGGCAGGGGCGCGCAGCTCCGCGGCC
>JANPWX010000358.1:1203413-1228026 GCA_024734555.1 Trochalopteron elliotii
CGGAGCAGCACCGCGGGCTCCGCCGAGCTGCCGCCCCGGACTCATGCGCACTGCGCCGGCCGCCACCCACGGCGGGCGGATAAAGCGGCCGGGCGGTGGCTCAGCCCGACCCGGCCCCGCCTCGCCCGGGCGGGACCGCCGCCTTTGTCCCGGCGCTCGGGGCAGGGCGTGAGGGAGGGAGTTTGCCCTTCCCAAAGGCAGCTGCGGAGCGGTGGGGGCTGAGGGGCTGCGCTGCCCCAGGAGCGGAGCGCAGTGTGTTGGAGCTACGAAGTTCGTCACGGGTCTGGAGAATCTATCTCGTGAGGGAAGAGGGAGATGGACCTGATCAGCCTCGGGAAGAGGTGACTGAGATGAGACCTCATCAATGTCTATCAGTATCTAAAGGGAGGATGTCAGAGGATGGATCAGGCTCTGCTCGGTAGTGCCACCCAGTAGGACAAGAGGCAAAGGGCAGAAACTGATGCCCAGAACTTCCACCTGAGCATGAGGAAGAACTTCTGTCCTGTGCAGTTACCAAGCACTGGAACTGGTTGCCCAGAGAGGGTGTGGAGTCTCCCTCACCGGAGATACTCCAGATTTTGTCTGGACAAAATCCTGTGCTTCACCACTGTGGTCCCTTCCAACCTGACCGATTCTGTGCCCCTCCACTGTGTGGGGGACATGGGTCTCCACAGCCACCCTGTGAGGGCAGAGAGCTGGGTGCCATGGTGGGAGCAGTGGGAGAGGGGACACTGACACCTTCGGCTGCCTCAGAGAAGCCTGAGGTAAAACCTGCCCCAATCATGCCCAGGGAAGTTGCAGATGCCCCATTGCTGCAAGTGTTCAAGGCTAGGCTGGAAGGGGCTCCGAGCATCCTGGTCTAGTTGAAGATGTCCTTGCCTGTTGCAAGGGGTTAGAACTGGATGATCTTCAAGGCTTCTTTCCAACCCAAAACATTCTATGATTCTGTGAGGTGTAAATTGTGTTGGATCTGGTGTATGAGAGGCATGTCTCTCCACTAAACTACTGAGAAGTGGTGAAGGTGAAGGAGAAAATGACTGTCACAACTGCCTGAGTCTGCTTCCTCAGTGGGGAAAAGGTTTACATGCCTCATTAATCTGTGCCGCCCATATACTTAAGAGCTCAATAACAAATACTGCCTATTTGTATTCTTATTTATTACTAATATATTGTCACAATCACAGGTATTTATCAGATGATTGTGTCCTCTCCCTTTTTCATTGTGCAAGGCAGCAGCCAGCAAATTAACAGTTTGACTTATATTACACTGTAAAAATTTCAAGCTGCTCTCAGAAATCATTATTTTTCACTCATGCTGTGGTAGCTGAAATTCCTAATGCAAGAAGTACCTCAAAGTGTGGAAGATGGGAATGTTTCAAAAAGATGTGGCCCTACCCAAATAAATGGCATAACAGAGCAGGGAAGGGGGAACTGCACAATGTGGGTCAGTGAGGGTCAACAAGGTAAGACCATTCCCAGTCTGTAACTTTTTTTTTCAAGTGTTCTCCAAAGCTACAGGAGCAGTGTCCAGGAGGGAAGCAAATAATTAAGACTCCAGTTATGTAATTTTTGGTTATGTTAAAGCTGGTGCCTAATCTAAGCTGTTTGGTCATTCTACAGCTAAGAGAGAGAGGAACTTTCCACCAGTTTAAGAGAGGCTGAACAAATCACAGTGTGAGGAAACCTGTCTCTAGTGGTTGTAGTGGTGAAATCCCGTGCGTCTCTCTTGACTGAGGCCCAGTTTAGAGCTTGCTGATGTTAGGCTAAATTAATCCCATCTTTCTCCTTTATTCTCGGCTCTGGCAACAACTTGGTTCAGGATCATATGCCTGTCCTGTGTAACAACTGTTACACAACAGCACAGGAGAGGAAAGCTCCTTATTTCATCAAGGAGCAAAGTGGGAGTGGTGTCTATTGCATATAGCATGGACACCCCAGTTAAGGAGAGCATCTCTTTTCTGGGAACATTTAATTCAAGAATATACTTAAAGGCAAGTATTTCCAGTGTGGGAACATCAGTACACAGAGGGAGAGTGCTCTGAGATGCATGAAGGTAGAATGTTAGATAACTTCAATGTATTATTTTTACAGTATATTATATGCTAATTCAACCTGCCTGAGCTAAAGTTCTCCTTACTAAGTAGGACATCATTCTGAGGAAGATTTTACAGTTTCAGAGTTTTATCAGCTCCACAGTGTTACTTTCTTTATTTCTTGATTTACTCTCATCACTTTGTAATATCAGGTGTAGTCTCACATTAAAAATGTGCCCCGTCAATGTTTTTCTACCCTAGGTGAGTCCAAAAGAGTTTTTTGTCCTTTTGATCATAATTTGTATGTTTTTTTTCCCCTCTTTCCTCTTTCTTCAGCATTGCTGATTACTAATCCCGGCACTGAGTTTATTCTAGGAGACCAACTGTGTGTTGACACATTCTGTCCTGAAGGTGGGGAAATTTATGGAGCACAGTTCCAAGTACACAGCCCATTACTGTGTATTATAGAGAACTTCCCTCCTCTGCTCGGTGAAAACTCGTTATACCAGTTTAAAAATATGTCAGGTATGCATCTCCTTCTTCCAGCATTAATCATTAATTAACATGTGATACTGACATTTCTGGTTGCTACTTAATGCAGCAAAACAGTATTTTATGTGCGTTTCTAATTTCTTCTATCATCCTTCAGCATCAGTGGAGGGTGACACATCCAGCTGTCAGTGTCAGTACTCTGGTAGTGCTGCCCAAAACAGAGCCATGAGAACAAGCCCATGTTTGTAAAACTCCTCTTGCCAATCTGACTCCTTTGCCTCGTGTTACAGGCCAAAATTCATGTTTCTTCTCACAGAATTTGCTTATTGTATTTGCTACACAAATAGTTGAGAGTAGACACACTGAACCAAGCAACTTTGATCGAAGAGGGTCTTATTCACCTGTTTTGGACTTTTTTCACAAACAGTTTTCATTTTGGGTCTGTCCTTTCATTTTCTCTGTATGTGTCCTGGATTTGAGAAGAGTTGGTAGAACTGAGCAGTCAGAAAGAAAACAGACTGATGGGAAGCTGTCTGTTATTTACTTGAATTTCAGTAGGCTTAGAAAGCTCCACAGTTAAAGTTCAGATTCCCTTGTGTGAGGCAGTGTATGTGAAGTGTAAGAACAGGCAACAGATAGACAAAATAGAGAAATAAATATGTAACGAGATATGAGATAACCATGAAAGAAACAGGGTTTAGCCAAAGTGAAGGTCAGGTTACATTTCCAGTCATTATGGTTGACTTAGTGTTGTGATAAACATGGTATTATCATGACTTGTTATTTGCCTAAGAGTGGCCACAGGAAACCTCCAGACAAGAGCATAGCTTGTTGTACAAAGTACTGTACCAACAGCAGGTCACTATTATTGTTTACAGTCAGTAATCCCACAAGAAATGTGCTCTGGGACTGATTCATACAACTTTTCCCCATGATTGACCACTTCCTATTTTTGGCAGAGCACTTAGAGCCAGAGCCAAAGGAAGGCTTCAGTGTCACAGCACTTCTGGCTTTTCAGTGCCCAGCTGGCAGAAAGTAATGAGATAAACTTACAGTAACTAAAACTTGGGGCTTTGCCTATGACTCAGTAGCAGTCAGATATCCCAGCCCAGATGTCACTGCTGCCTCCCTCCTGCCAACTCTGTGGCTTTTGTTTTGTGGTCAGGCAGGTTTGCTTAGTGAAACAGCTTAAAACAAACAAGACAAGACTGAAAGCTCCCTCCCCAAGTTTGCTGATGACACTAAACTGGGAGGTGAGGTGGACATATGAGGAGTGACAGCAATCTTGCAGAGACACCTGGAAGGGCTGGAAGAGTGGACTAGCAAGAACTGTATGAAGTTGATGTTGCCCTGATCTTTTTCAGCCTTCTGATGTTTGCATTTTTGTACTGGATTTTTTCATAGACTTTCAAGCAATGTTATGGCAACTGTCCTTGTTTTAGAAACTGTTCTTGATGTTTACATACTTCTCTGGAAGAAAGACATTTGATAGACTTCTAGTTTGACCAGTGGAGTCAGAGAGGTAGCAACCTCATCCTCCAATCCCTGATCAAACTCCAAAAACGATATAAATCAAAATCCCAAATAAACATCCTTCTTCTTTGCTCTAATAACCTGACTGTGTGAGTGTCCTTCTTTTTGTGTCCTCTAGCAAGAAGTTTATTTAACAGGACGAGAGGCAAGGTCCTGCACCTGGGACAACATAACCTGAGAACCCATTAGAGTCCAGGCCACACCTGGAGTACTGTGTTTGGTCTTGCTCTGTGCAATTCAAGACACAGTCAGATTGGAGAGGGTCCAAAGAAGGGCCACCAAGATGATCAAACGGCTGGCAAGCCCTCCCTGTGAAGAAAGACAACCAGTTAGGTCTTTGCTGCCTGGAGAAGACTTTGGGGAGACTTTATCAGAGCATTCCAGCACTTAAAGGGTTACTACAAAGAGAGTGGAGGCTCTGTCTTCTCAAGGAGCTACATGGAGAAGACAAGTGGCAATGAGTACAAATTGCTCAAGGAGAGGTTTCATCTTTATATGCAAATCTTTTTTTTATGGTGAGAACAGTCATTCACTGGAACAAACTCCCCAAAGAACCAGGTGGAGCTGGAGGTTTTCAGGATGTGACTGGACAGGGTGCTACATAATCTCATCAAGCCTCCTGCCTCCATGAAAGACTGACTTGATGATGTTTTGAGGCCACTTTTAGCCTGGGCTATGATTCAGTGATTATTTTTGGGAGGTGCTCATATCTTTTTTTAACCCAGATGTTTTGGCATTTGGACTGACTGCTGAGGGACAGAAACTTTTGGTTGAGTGAGACAGATCTGAAACCAGATCCACTGCCGTAGGGACAGGAATATCTTTGAGCTGCAGAGAGCAACTTCCATCCCTCCCCTGGGTGATCAGGGTACATATGTGGAGACTGAGACATGAGTTTGAACAGTCTGGTGGTTCAGAGACAACAGAGTCTTCTAGATGGACACTTCCTAGACAAGCACTTGAGATACCATCACTTGCTGTGAAAAACAGTTGAGATAGGATCTGTGGAGAGCAGAGATAGTCAGTATTTATTTGGTCCTTTTTAGGAATGCCTTTAGCACTTAGCCCTGCTTGTGATTAAGCCAGAAGAATATCTAATTTCCAGGTTATGTTACAAATTAATTGAGAAATGGCCCTGAGGCTGCTGTGGTTCTTTGCCTGTACAGAAGCAGAGCTGGAGGCATTGTGAGCTGTATTTATTAACATCTCTCCAACCAACCTTCACAGTCTTCCTTCTGCCCTCTGGATATGCAGATTCCGCGCTGTCCCTTCCCTCTTCAGTGCCTTATCTCCTCCCTGCACTGCAGTGGCCAGCTCACTGTCCCCAATCCCTTCTGCCTCCTCCGCCAGCCCCTCGCCCCACCCATGCCTCGGGACCTACCCTCATTCCCCACAACTCTCACTACCGCTTCTGTGGTTTCTTACCGCTTCTCTCTCCATGAAAACATGTCCCTCCTCCTCCCTGCCTGATCTCACAGGCATACTGGTGAGTTGTTTAGGAAGTCAGACCTAATTTCTCTCCTTACTTCTGGTGTTGGTGCACCTCACCGGTGAGACAAGACTTGCAGGTATGAGGAGAAGGCTGCAGAGGAAGAGGAAGTTCCCTAATGAGTTGTGCTGCCTTCAGGCTTTGTCTGCAGTTCACCTGGGGGGAGAGAAAGGGGAGCTGGGGTGTATTTTTGGCACTTAGTATCTCACTTTCATTTAAATTCTAGTTTCGGCTCCTAAATCCTCAATTAGATCTAATCTTTCATCTTGTCCTTCAGCAGATCCTACTCTGAGAGCAAATACTTCCCTCTTCCTGTGTTTTGTTTAGAGGGGGCTGGGACAGCTTTCTACTGGTGTTGCAGTATCTGGTTAAAAGTGGCCTGATTTTAAAAGCTGTTCATTTAGCTTCAGCTATTTAAAACATGTGTTTTCTGACATTTAATGATAAGTTTGTTCTCCCATACATCCCAACGAGTATAAACAACTGGTTATTTTCCAGTGTCAGTGAGTTTGAAATGAATGTAATTTATTTTCCTGTGGGGAACAAAGACATATGTCACTGAATTGAATTACATATTTATTGTTTTATTTCCAAAGGGGAGAAGTACAACTCGAATCAAAGAAATATAGAAAATTATTTATTCCAAGAGAGCATAAAATACATATACTTGGAAATAAACCTGTCTTTTTAAATTGCTGTGGGGTTTTGTGGTTTGTGCTTTTTTCTTTTTCTTTTATTTACCCTTTGTTTTTATTTTTTCTTTATTATTTTAAATCTCTAGTTTGATTTCTCTTAGAGCTGGAATTTAATTCTTCTAATGGTATTCCATTGGCCCAGGATATGTGCCTGGATGATCTTAATTCCAGTTCCCAAGGACAGGGTGTCCTGTGATACAGCAAGCTGTATTTTGCATTTGAGCAGTATTTTCTGTTTCAGCAGGACTGAATGGTTTATGGAGGAGGAGAGCAGGATGGAGGGGTTCCCTGTAGATCATGTTTGAGGGAAGGACCTGCCTTTGTCATTCAGGATATTCGGGAAAGGAATTCTGGTGGGGCTGTGGGCTCTGCCCAGGGTCAACTTCAAGTCAGTGGCATAAATCCCAGTAATTTCATTAGGAGCTGAATCAGGCCTTTACTAGATCAGGAAAGGGGTTTAGACTTCTGTACCAGAATATAGATGGACTTTAGACATTTAAGTTTCATCTGCAATCCAAACAGTCTCTGCTTATCAGCCACTGAAACTTGCTTCTGCCTTATCTCTTCAGGAGCCTCTCAGTTTTCCATGGAAGTCCAGTGCACGTGCTGTATGAGGCAAATAGAAAACTTCAGCACAAACTTAACCTTGTCCAACAGAGTGGCTCTCACATTTTCCATCCCCAGTGTCCCTCAAGCTCAGAGTGTCCACAGTGTGTTTGGGGACACTCAGGGATATTTACTTGTGAACTTGGTTTCTGTGACTGAACCTCCATAGAAACTGGGTTGGGGGATACCCTTCATGGTTCAGAAAATGAAAGCAGAGATAAAAGCTTCTACTCAAGGGGCTACAAGAAGTTGAAAGGAGGAAAGAGGGATGGAAATCCTCACCTCCAGATCTTCAGAGACAAATCATGTATTTTACACTGCCATTGATGGATAAAATAATTCCCCATCGTGGCAAGCCCCTAATCCCACAGGACAAGGCTATTAGAGGATAATCCTAACCTAAATTGCAGCCCTGTGTTTGAGCACTGGTTCTCCTAATGCTCCAGGATACAATTACAGAGCAAGGCCTGGAAACCACAGCCTTTGTTCTGCCTTATTGCTTAATTGTTTAATGAAGTATTCACTTCATCTAAGTGAGTGCTTTGTAATTTTGTACTTGCATGCAGCTGGCAAAGGCTAAGAACTGGCTTTTTTACAGAATAACTTGTTCTTTTGGTGGAAGAAGGTACCATTAAAAATACCAGGCTCCAGCAGTAAATAATTTGAGAGATCTCTCCATAAAAAGGAAATCTCAACCCTAAAAGTGAGGAATGAAAGCACATTTGTTAGTGCTGGGTTTTTGTTCCTTTTCCTCCTTGATGCTGTGCAAGGACAGGTGGAAGAGGCAGTGGGACAACCAGTACCAGATCTTGCACTAACAGGTCAGGACACTGCTACCATGTGCATCTCTCTAACTGGCCTGGGAGAGGCCTTCCCAAATTAGGAAAAAAAGAAGTAACCAAATAAGCCTTATATCAAGAGCAATACACAGGCCCTTAAACAAGTGCAAAGTCACTACATCTAAGTGCAAATAACATGGAAAAAATATTCTAAAAATTTCTATGGATTTCAATGGATAGTCTCCCTGTTCTACTCTTGAAAACATTCCTATGCTCAGGACAACATGCCAGGCTCCAGCTCCTGAATAGCTCCCTGATGAAGGTCAAGTGCTCTGAGATACCTGTTCCCTAACTGAGCTGTGGGTAGGCAGCTCTGTACCTCCCAGCATTTTGGATGTTTTGATCTTTTGAAGCTTTTCTTCCTCTTTATAACTATAGAAGGAGCTTAGACAATTAGCTCTGGGCTTGGATATCATTTTTGGCTGGCAACCTGAGCTTCAGACACAGGATATCAGGAGATTTGCAACAGGGAAAGGAGAGAGAATGACCCTGGGAACAGGAGAAAATAATTTGAACATTGGAGGCTCTTTTGAGTTCCAGCCGTGCAGAGTCCCTTGCAAATGCCAAATACCAAAGAAACATTGGTAATACCAAACTGTAATACCAAGTTTTTCTTCAATAGCTATGAAAGTGTTTTATGAATAACATCAGCAAAGACAGAAGAGCTGATATCACCTGTGCATTAATCCCTTCCTCTCTTGCCAGCCCTGCCTCTTGGGAGGTATTGCCTATGGATTCTTTCCTGGTTCTCACAAGGAAGGGTACAGTGCTGCTCCACTGGAGCACATTGCTAGAGGGGCACAGCAATGAGAGAAGTGGCTCACTTGCTGCTTTCCATGCAGACTCTGCTGTAGGTGCTGTTCTTGTCAAGTCCATGGAATGCAGGTGATGGGAAGGAAACCATCACACAGTTGCATTTGAGGTACCAACAGACAGAACAGCATAGGGTAGATGCAAATGTATACAGTTAATACATTGTTCTTGCCCCCTCAAAAGTGACAAATGGATTACTTTTAACTGCCATGTTCCATTTGAAAGTAAGTACAGGGCAAACATTTTGTTTGTCAGGACACTTTGTAACTTGTTTTAATGCAACTACCATTTTCAACATCATTTAACAAGTCATTATAGACCTTTTAATAAATTATAGTCATTAACCTTGCCTAGGGTAACTGAGGGCAAGATTTTAATTCAGGCAGTGAAGAGTCTGTCCTCTAGGCCTGTGTTCAAGATCACAAGAGTGTCAGAGCCAACATCAATTCAAGGACCAACAGGAGCACACCTGGCTCACAGCCATCTGTTGTACCTTTACAGTGCTGCTGGTTCCTGCTCGTGCCAGTGCACAGAGTCTTCTCAGGCTGCTGTTATCCACGCTCACTCCAAGCTGCCTCTGTGACCTGTTCTTGCAGTTGGAAGTGCCAAAGCCTGAGAAGACCTTGGTTCCTTTGCCTTTAAGGACATACCTGGCAGCTTCTCTGTAGGGAGTTTCCTGCAGAGGCAGGAGTCTGACTCATGGCTGCTGGAGACACCTCCTGGAAGAGCTGTCATGGAATAGCCACAGGCAGTTGTGATTCAGTCCTCAGCAGTCTCATTAGCACTTGATTTCTTAATGGCATCCCATATACACTTGTATTACCAGCTATTTTTGTATCCTTCATGCAACCAGCCACCACCTTAACAGGAACTCTCTGTCCACATGAAAGAGTGTTTTAATTTGGATTGGTTTTTGTTTTTTTTTTTTTATTTATATGGAAATGCTTAGATAAACTTTCCTTTAAACTTTTTAAAATTTGTTTATAATTAAGACGAAAAAACCCCTTTCCTTAAAACTGGTATTTTGTACATTTTTTCCTAAAACCAACACTTTAACTTTGTTGAAGAAAAGATTCAAAACAGGCTGCAAAAGTATTTATTTAGCACATTTTTGGCTTAAAATACTGTCTTGCCAGCTCTGTTGTTATTGCTACTTATCGTTCTGAGGTAACATATTTGCTTTTTGTTCCAAAATTTCAGTTGTTTGCTTTTAGGGATGTTACTGGTAGTGGCTCAATATCTGTGGCTACAGATGGCCATAGTCTGAAATGGCTCCTGCCTGAACCAGCTTCTCCCAGTCAGGGAAAGCTCAAAAGTGGCAGGGAGGAAAACAAAACCAAGAGGACAGGTCACCCCTGTCCTGGCTCTGTGGGAGCACACCTGCACAGCAGGGCTGAGGCTGTCTGGTGGAAAAGGTGTTGAATCACGACTGACTGGTCTGAGTGGAGCCTTTGCAGTGGAAACTGGCAAAGCAGTTAAATGACATCTTCCACTCAGTCCACTGGTGAGAGTTGTCCAGAAGGTGCTGGGCACAGAGCTGGCATAACCTGTACCCCACTGCCATGGGCTCCTGCAGGTTTGGCCTGGGCTGGACCCCACTTGCCACCTTATCGGTGTTCTTGTTGACCTGGCTGGGTTTGCTGCATTCCAGAGCTGGTCGTTCAATGTTGTTTGTTTGAATTCCTCTGCTGCTCCAGCACAGCCCACTGTACTGGCTCTCTTGGTGTTTAAAGTTGTAGATTTCCCTCACTGTGGTGGCTTTGAACAGTGAATGTGCTCCCCATCCTTCTTCTACAGTGTGGGAACCTGGGGAGAATTGGCTGATAACCAGTGTTCTCTGAAATTCCAGTTACGAGAAGTATCATGATAGGGGGTCAAGTTCTCTTACTTTTCATGAAGCCAGGAATAAAACTGAGGCTCAGATAGAGACACCTGGCATTTGTATTCGTTCATATTTACAACAGTGTAATGATTACCCTCACAGACTCTTGCAGAGTGCTCACCTGGCCTGAGGGATGGAATGACTCGGTAGGATATCTGCATTACAATTGGAATATTGTTCCTGCTGGGAGAGGACTTGAGAGAATGTTTTTATTTTTCAACAGCTCCTGCTGTACCTTGGCATTTACAGTCCATCTGGACTAACACCTTCAGCAGTTTTTTCTCTGCCCAGCAGACTCTGGGCCGGCAGTGACAAGAACATTAGTTCATCACCAAGCTGTGAGTAGCACAGCTGATTAATTCTTATCATTCACTGCTTTTCGTGTGTCACACAGAACTTTAGAACTTCCTTTACAGCTGGGGAAACTGAGTCACAGACAGAAGAGATGGTGCCACTTAGTTCACCTGTTAAGGTGGGTGGAAGAGGCAGCACTGAGATTCTGGCTGGCTGAGCTCTGGCTGGGAGGCCCATCCTCTGGATCCTATTCCTGGAAGCCTGAGGCATGAAGGCATGATTGTCACACTTCACTCACCTCTTCTACCTGGCCTGCTGACACAGCCTCCTTGGAAGGTCTTTCTGAATCACTTGTTCCATCCAGAATCTCTTACCAATCTACACAAACCCATTTGGATCTAAACTCAAGACTCCCCAGGAAAGCCAGAACAGCCAGTCTTTCCCAAACTGTGCTCAGCTGAATGGTCCAGCTGCCCAGACACAGCCGTGTTGCTCACAGGTGTATTCCTTAAAGCAGAACAAGATCTCCTCTTGCTTCTGAAGATCTCCCTGGAATATTTTACCGAGTTGTCCGTCTCGAATCAGATTGCAACTGGTCCTCCGGTGCAATCAGTGAGGATGCAAAGACAGGGAAAGCGGGAGAAGAAAGCTCAGACCTCTGACTTGCAGGGCTCCCGGGGGTACTTTCTCACTCGTGCTGCTCGGAATAAACCAGGGGCTCATTCCCTGGGAGCAGTCCAGTAGGAAAACAGGTCTGGCAGCACCGGCCTGGCGCAGGTCCCGGCAGCCGCTTCAAGCTGTGAGCTGCCATTGCCCTCTGCCGACAGTCGGTGAACGCTGCTCTCGCTGCAAAGAGAGTGTACTCTGTTCTACGGCAAACAAGGAGTTCTGGGGATCCGCAGAAAACTGAGGGATCCTCCCTCAGACAGAGATTTTTGGGGTTTATTGCTTGGTTTTTTAATGTCCTTTCTCACTGTCGTAACTAAGATGCTACACATCAGTCAGTCAGCCAATCAATCAATCAATCAATCACATAGCAATCATCCCACATCAAAGCCAAGTGCAGTGTAAGCTGTTGTGCAAGGCATGGAGTGTACGGGGAGTGGGAGCCAAATTTCCCCTGTAGAGGTTGTGGTGTACAGGGACAACTCAAATAAACATAGTGGAAATAACCCAGCGATCAGCCCCATTTTACCTGAACGTCACTGAGATACTGAAAGGTCTACCCAAGCCCACAAAAAAGCAGCTCTGGTTCCCTGCTGGAAGTCAGGTTAATTCAAAGCAGAAGTAAACCACAGGTCCTGACTGCAAGGAGAATGGATCACGCTGTTGGCATCTTCTTTTTTTTGCTTTTCAATTTTTTTTCCATCATGTTAGTTAACTCCTTAGCTCTCCCAAAACTACAATGCAAATGTTGTTTGGGGGTAAAGCAGGCAGAAGCAATGGGCTGTGATAAACAGAAGACTGGACTAGACAGTCACATTTCTGTTCTGCCTCTGTCAGTTTGGCCAAGGTCATAGTGGAGTTTTGTGAGAAACTCAAAAAGTGAATCAGAGTTTATTTGTTTTGGTGTTGTTTTGTCTGTTGTTGTTTTTGTTTGTTTTCTTTGTTTTGTCCAAAACCAAACAAAAATGTTTTACATTTTCCCCCTTTTATTTATGTTTCAGAACTACCTAACAAATTGCATATAGAAATATATTGAAATATTATAGTGAATGAGTCAGAAAGGCCTAAGACATTTAATAGGTGGGGTTTTACCCTATGAACTGCCACTGAGCTCTTTACTG
Organism: Trochalopteron elliotii; assembly: GCA_024734555.1. NCBI lineage: Eukaryota > Metazoa > Chordata > Aves > Passeriformes > Leiothrichidae > Trochalopteron > Trochalopteron elliotii. Next base: position 1,215,877 of record JANPWX010000358.1, read on the forward strand.
ACTTTTCCTGTGCTAAATTCACAGCTTGTGATTGTTATGAGCACTGAATAAATTCATGTTGCATTTCAACCATCCAGTACCTCATAAAGATTTCAGTCTGTAAGTGGAAATATTTTTGGACTGCTTGCTCTGAATAAATACTCATGTGGAAAAAGACTAAAAGCTTACAGGAACATCCACAGACAGCAAAGAAAAAGGACTTTTATCTTTGACAACTTCCATTTTACTGTGATGAGTACAAAGTTTTTTCATAGGCTCTATAAAAGAAGTCTTCTCTTGCTGCTAGATAAATGTTATTCCCCATTTCAAGCAGCAAAAGCTTCTGATTTCAGTGATTCAGACCAGCTTCCAAGCCCGTTCGTGGGGAGGAGATGTCAAAATTGAAATTCCCGAACTTTAGTGCTGTAATTTTATTAAATAGATTATAGCATGAATTATAGCAACTGTAAAAATAAGTAATAATATTGATAATTAATAATAGTCTCAGGCTAATGAATAATAATAATTGCAATGTTCCAATAAAAAAGGGCTAAATTAGGTCAGTTTTCCAGTCCTCTGTGTGGGTGCTCTGGAGAGCACCTCAGTGTTTCTCCTGCTGGGTCCTCTTTCAGAGAGCCAAATTCTCTCATTACCCTGCTCTTCCATCTGTTATGGCTCAGATTTGTGGACCCACGTAAGAATAAGTACTTTAGTCATGTAAGAATCTCAATATTCATTAAAACAAAATTAACCCCCAAGGAGGGAGAGAAAAAAACAGAATAAAAGTTCTGACTTCACACTGAGGTCTCAAAACCAAACCAACAAACAAAAAAAGAAAAAGCACACTAGTGAGGTCCTGAAAGAGAAGGGAGATTAACTCAGAATTATTCAACATGTCTATATTTATACAATATCCTAACCTTCAGAATGTTGGGGTTTTTTTAATATAGGATTAACTCCCTTAAACAACAGATGATAAAGTTTTATTGACATGAAGGGTGTCTTTCATTAAACAGGTACAAGAAAAAAAATATTCATATCTAGGCTGAAGACCACATTAGGAGAATGACTTCATGTGTTCATTTCCTTTTTCCTTTCCCCTGTGTTCTATATATGATTTACTAATTCTTTATTGTTTCTTTCCAGAAGCATCACTCACTGTCTACACTGAGAATGATTTTGGGCCAGGAAGAGGAGAAGACCAAAGCAGGTATATATATCACTTTATCCTTGATGCTGACAGGGCAGAGTGGACAGGGAAAACATCACTCATCTTTCCAAACATGATTTCATCCACTGTAATTGTTTATAGGAAGACAGGTCTGGAATAAAACCTGAGTGCCACTTTGGAATACCTCACGCCTTCTCTGTCATCAGCAGCTGAGGCAGCCTGAATGTCAACATTCCCTTATTGCAGGGAACGTGTCCTTAAAAACTCCTTCGGGAAGCAGAGCTGCTCCCTCAGACGTGGCCCATTACCTCAGAGCTCCTGACGAGGCTCTAACGAGCCGAGGGACAGACTCAGACACTGCCATCCATACCTGTGCTGCATTTCTGGGAGGGGATGTTCCCTCAGCAGGACTGGTGGATGAGATGGAGACCTAAATCTGTGTTAAATCCAACAGGTTAATCTGCACTGCCATGGAAGTGAGGTTAAAGAGTTGGTGGGAAAGTTTATTTTTGGTTAGAGTCCACAGCATTACGAGTCTTGGTTTTGGTAGGCAAAAATACCATCCTGTCTCTAGGAGGGAAAATTAAAGTCTCTCCTACTAAGTACCTTAAGAACATTAGTCATTAATCAAACCCATTTTAGTAGTAGAAATTCCATTAATTATTTTTTCATCTGGTTCTGTTTTAATTTCTTTGTCTATAGCAACCATAATCAATAAAATATACAATAGCCCTGTGATGTTCCCACTATCATGACTCCAGGATACAAATATTAAAAATAAGTGTTAATGCTTTAAAACTCATAGTATGAAAATTACTACAGTTGGGCACATCAAAGTTGAATGAACTCTTTTCCACTTTCCAAACAAACAGTGGTATTAGGGGTATATTTCTACTATTTTCTTTTTAGAAAATCTATGGTTTTGACAAAAATAATTCCTAATATTGACCATAAGCATCCAGGAGATGGTACATCAGACTGTGGAGAGTGAGAAAGGTCCAGTTCTGATGTTTTTTTCCTTCCTTTGCTAGTGGGAATGCATTATTCAGCAGTGAAATTCAGAATTAGTATAATTGAGGTGCAATGCCAGTGGAATCAAGACAAATGAATCCTACTCGTTGCAGTATGAAATTTGTCCTATGGCTTTAGGTCTTCATGGAAATTTAACCATTTGTCTAGTCTCCTTATTGCTCAGATGCAGCAGCCAGCATTTACATGAAATTATTTAAATGTAGAATTATTAGAAAAGTTTGCAGCTACAGAGATAGATGGATTTTACATAAAATCCCTGCTCTTTGTAGCAACCCAGTGTGATATTGAGAAACATAATGGTCAGAAAGTACATTGCCAGGCTCCTAATGAGAAACTGTTGACAGTAGAATTACCCCAACATTCATCAAAAAGCCAATAAATGTCAAGCAAGAGGCCTTTGATGCAGTAGCTCATAATTCCTCTTCAGAAGCCTTTGCAGTCACTTCAGGGCACGCTGTCATCCTGCATTTCTGCTGATTTTACAGAAAACTTTGCTGAAGAAATCCAAGGAGCAGGTGTCAGCATTCCAAGTGCCACTGCTACAGTGTCACAGGCTCAGGGTGACACCTCGGGCACAGCACATTTGGCCTCCATTTCCCCATCTGCAATACAGGAATGACAATACAGGAATTACCCAGAGGCAATTCTGTGAAGGACACAGTGCTCCATCCAAATGCTCAGAAATCATGAGCTACATGGTAAAAAACTCTGATGCTGACTCCTGCCAATGAGGTGGTCATGTATTTTTAATGTTAACTACTAACTTTTAATGTCCAGCTTTTTGGGACTTCGTAGGACATATTTTCAAGCTCTCTCCTCCACAGCTACAGGAGATAACTTCAAACCAACTCCAAACGAATTCTTACCCAGGCTGCTGAATTCTGGGTTGGGTGGCCTTAAGGAAACTCCATGAAGTTTATGTAAAAGCTTATATAAAGTGTTCTTGGGCTCTGTGGAGCACAGAGGGTATAAATACCTTGCCCATTTACCCAAGTCCTCTGTTTAACTCTACTTTCAGTACATATTCCCCAAGTGATGTAGTGAGGCAGGTCATTGCCTGGTCCATGAATTAGGAATGGTCTTGTGCCATGTGTTATTTGTCACTGCTCCCTGGCTTTTCATTTCCCTTGTTCATGAGAGGAGCCTGAAGCTACATCACAAGTGATATGACCATATCCTCTAGATTTTGCCTTTGTATCTTTTCTAAAATTTCCAGGTAAAGGCTCAAAGCCATTCCTCTAAGGCCTCCCTGGATTCTGAGGCAGTTCATTCCATTCAGGCTGGCGATTCCTTGCTTGCATATCATGACTGTTTTCCATTCCAGCTGTTCCTGTATATATGGACAGAAAATGTGTCCCTGTTGGTCATTTCCAAGGATAAGCTGCATCCTGGAGGCTGTATGCAGATGGAGCTGCACTTAGTTTCCAGAGCCACATGCTGTTAGGGTGACTCAAAACTAGGCTAATTACCTGGCAGACTTCACTGCAGAGAGATTCTTTAATAAAAATGGAGGGGGTGACAAGGGATAGGCTCCTTGCTATTTTGGGACAAACTCTTCCCTCAGGCAGCAGGTAACCATGGTGGTAAGGTTCCCAATCTATCATTTGGTTTGCTGTTTCTTGGCTGTAGTACTTAATTAACAGTTCTGGAACTGCTCTGTTTTCCAGAAATAGACTGTAAATCCATTAAATTAAACAATAAGGGCAGATGTGGGCAAAAATAAAAAGCCCATGCAAGTCAGAAATGAAAAATTAAGTTGTTTTGTCAGTCTTCAGGGACCAGTGTGAGAATGTTATAAAACCTTCTGAAGCTTTTCTGTCTAGTGTTCAAGCAAGAGGGAAATGTTCCCGTGGATGCCAACATTTTTAGAACTGATGATTGCTAATTAAAAAAGCACTACTGACAGGACAAGGCAGAGTGGTTTGAAACTGAAAGAGGGTGGGTTTAGATTGGATATTAGGAAGAAATTCTTTGAGGGTGGTGAGGCACTGGAACTGGTTTCCCCAGAGAAGCTGTGCATGCCCCAGCCCTGGAAGTGTTCAAGGACAGCCTGAATGGGGCTCTGAGAAACCTGATCTAGTGGAAGATGTCTCTGCCATGGGGTTGGAATTAGATGGTCTTTAAGGTCCCTTCCAACCCAAACCATTCTAGGATGATCCTATGACTATAGAATTACACAATTACTTCACTACATGAATTAGTACAAATACTGTGAAAACTGAGTTAAAACAAAAATATATTTTCCCTTCAAGATCTGGAGTTAATAATAATGCCCAACCTTATCTTGTGTAGATGGCAATCAACTGCAGAAGAATTTCTGAATATCTGAAAGAGTGTGCTCATCTAAACTGTCACTCATGCTTTAAGATGACCAGTGAAACCATTTTCGTACTGCAGTTAGTTGGAAAGGGCACTGTTCTGCAAAAATCAGATAATGTACTTATTTCTAAAAGCCTGGAACAAAAGAGCCAGTTGAGATTTGCTGAGTAGTTGCAAGATGGCCATTAAATATAAATATTTTTAAAAACAATTTACTCTTTCCTAATGCTTTTAGAGCAGTGTGGGAACAGAGTCTAAGTGCAGCATCTTACTGCATTGGAAAGGACATGATGAAGGTTATTGGGCTCCAGACTTAACTCTTCCATCTCACAATTGCTCATAACGCTTTCTAACCTATATAAACTATGTGAGTTTGTAAAAAACTTACCCATCTTTTGTGGTGGCAACAATAAAAATTTATATTTTTAAAACAGCTAGTGCCAATGATGCACATTTTTCACATCTAATGTGAAACACTTTAATGGTGAATTAAAGTTTAAATTTCCATTCTTAAAATTAAAACTTGCAGCAGAAGTGAATTTTTTTTTCTTTTGAACATGGAGATGGAAAAGGGACTTGCTTTGTGGGGCTGTATAATTGATATTTCCACATCTGGAGTTTTAGTAGCCATAGGTAGGATTAATTTGATCTAACTTAAGACATCCAAGTCTGCACCAAGCCCTTTAGGCTGCTTCTACTGTCAACAAGGAAAAAAGGCCCATCCATACTGCGATTCATGTGGTCTTGCTTAGAGGTTTATTTATGGATGAGATGGATGAGCCCTCATGATTTGGCTACGTGGAACTTCAGAAAAAATGTGTTTGCTGGGAGGTCATCCCATGTTGATCACCATGGATTGATACCAAGGCTCCTTTCATCCAGTGCTGCCATCAATAACACATCCTCAGCAAACCTGAAATTCTGTGAAACTGGGGCAATGGCTGACACCCCAAATGGCCTGGCTTCAATCCAAACCAACCACAATCCAAGGAGAAATGCAAGTCTCTTCACCTGGGAAGAATAACCAGTACAGGATAGCAGAACAGGTGAGGAGTGGACTGGCAGGGCACAGTCCTCTGGAAATGGGCTCCCAGGAAAAGGATTCAGGCCTGGCTGAATCCAAGCCAGCAGTGCACTCTCATCACAGAGCAGACAAAACACACACTGAGCACTACTCACAGACCAGCACATGGAGGGCCTATTTTGCTCTCCTCTGCTCCAATCTGGTGAGGCCATATTTAGGATACAGCCCAGTTTTGGCACAAAAGGGATGTGGAGAAACTGGAACTGGTCCACTGGAGGGGTGCCAAACTGGTTACCCAGAGAACATGACCTCCAGGGAAGGTGGAGGAAGCAGGCCTGCTCAGTCTGGCACAGAGGAATCTAAGTGTGGTCTACATGCAAACTGTGACTGCTTAAAGACAGTTACACAGATAATGGAGCCAAACTTTCTCAACAATGCCAAATGATGTAAACAGGGGGAATGGCTATAAAACGCTGCTTCAAGGCTCAGACTGGATGTTAATAAAAAATTCACCTGGAGGGTTGCAACTGATTACCCAGGGGAGCAGCTGAACCCCTTTTTTTGGAAGTTGTCAAGTCCTTAAATCCATGGCTGAACTGCTCCAGTGCTGGTAAAAGCCCAGCTTTGAGCACAAGAATGGATTTCCCAATTAACACACCAGCCTGAAAAGTACAGTTGGGGCAAGACACTGCCTTTCACCCCAACCCATGCTCATCCTCCCTGGAGTCACTGAAACTCCTTAGAGCTGGGATAAGTGCTTGAACTGATGGTGGAAAATCAGGATTTGTGGGGGACAAACTGCTGACACATACAGTTCACAGGAAGGTATGAGGAGCAATGGACAACTGTTAGAGGCTTCTGTCTGTAACACTCAAACTGTCCCAGAATCCATTATTATACATACTACCATCATCTCTGGAGTGTGTCCAAGCCCTTCAATTCTCCATTAATAACAATAAATAGCAATTCTCATCCAGAACTATGGAGGGGAGGTGCTGAACAAGGTGATCTGAGCTCTCTCTCAGCCCCTTTGACTCCCTATGTAACCTGAGACACGTTAAACTGATTTTTGCACAGCACAAGAGTTACTTCTAAAACCACAGACTAAATTCACTGCTAAGAAAACCCATTTTCTTTGATTTTGCTTAACATTTATTACATACTTAGAGTAAATTTATTGTGTCTGGCATTTGAAAGAAGAGAAATTTAACTTTCAGCAAGAATAAAAATATAGTTCCCGAAGGCAACTGCATGAAGAATCATAAGGCACAGCTAAGGTTTGTTTAGAGACAGGATTCATTTCTTCTCCTCCTGAGAGTGTGACCAGACAGGCTTACGCTTCTGAACAAAGGCTTCAATGCCTTCCTGCCCATCTCTCAAAGTCAAATTGTCTAGCATGACCTTGGTAGTTATTTTGTAAGCAGTGTCGAGGTCCTGGGTTATCTGTCTGTAAAAGGTGGCTTTCCCCAAGGCCAGGACGGATTTGCTGCTTTCACAGATCTTCTGAGAGATTTTCATGGTCTCTTCTTCCAGTTTGTCTTCTGGTACCACCTTGCTGACGAGCCCGTGCATTAAGGCTTCGTGGGCAGAGAGAGGTTCACCCGTGAAAAGCATCTCCAGTGCCACCTGAACAAGGAAAAATACTGTATTAAGTCAGCTGCCTCAGTGCTTTGCTTTGTTTGGGGAGCTTCAGCCCCCTCCTTCAAGTACAAGTTACTCTTTTCACAAATTATTTAAATCTTTTTGTCTTTAAAACTGCCAAGGATCTGTTAAGAGGTCTCAGCAAAGAGAAGGACTGGGTCTAAAGCTGGTCTCTTCAAACCTGCCTGCTGATTCCAGCTGTCCTAGGCTGACACCCCTAGGTTTCTCTTCAAAAGCCCAGAGTCTCTAGTGATTGCTGTAGGAATTAAAAGAGAGGTGGATCATCTACAACGTCAAATGACTGAATTTGGTATTTTAAGCTGGGCATATGTGCAGTTTTTGAAAACACCTGTCCTAGTTTTAAGTTTAGTATGGGTGGTTTTAAATATGGACTGTTATTTCAGTCTCCTGCTGCTTTCAGCATCTGGCGCTTGAGGTTTGAAACTAAAAAATCCCCCAAATAATCAGTGACTATTCAATGTTATGTATCAATAAAGATTGTTTCCTGAGACTCTTGATGCAATCGACCACTGCCTGAATCATAAAAGCTTATTATCCTCATTAGCATCTTTGCTCTGGTAACTACAAGCAATGGCAACACTTCTTTTGTTAAAAGGCAAAAACCAGCAATTCTGGGAACTGCAGGGAATGTTCTTACTGCTTTGAAAAGTGGCATAGAGAAAAGTATTTCCCACACGTTTTAAAAAGGTAATCTTACAGCCCAGAATTCCTAATTCAGAAACAGCTACAACTGCACACAAGAGCAGACTTGGAAAAATCCCCCATGGACTCTACTTGAACAGGATGTCCCTGCAGATGGGAAATTTCAAGCTGAAGCTCTTATCCAGCAATGGGATGTGTGCAGTTCAGTCACTGCATCTCAACAGAACCCTGCTGGGCTTGGACCATCTGTCTGCATGAATCCAACTGGATCAGAACTTAAAACTTCTATTCTCAGCTTTACAGACTGTAGTATTTTTTATGCTGTGAGAGATGTGCAGCCACAATCAGCAGGACATAAAACAGGAGGGGTTTAGATGCTATTTAAAGCATCTTGATCTACAGCCAGGCAGATCCTGCTGGCAGGGAAATGTCATTGCCTGGCAAGAATTGATGCCTCGGTGGGATTGTTATCCTGAACTTGCAGGGGTTTCCTCCTCAGGGGAGAACATCATTGGCTAAAGCCCTGAGCTGTCTGTGGGAGAGGAAAGGGATTGCTGAGCTGCTGGGATGAGCTCGTGCTGGTTGGAGTCACATCAGTAGGAAGCTGCCTTTCCTAAACAGGAGTTCACCCTTTATTATTTTTCCCAGTCCAAGGAGTTATGGAGATGCCTTTTGAAATAAAGCACTTTGAATGTTGCACCGCAGGAAAATAAAGTTCAGGCAACGGAAGTAAAACTCCTAACATGGGAACCAAATTTTTGCAGAATTGTGATGAATTTCCGGAAAGGAAGCTTACCTTTCTTGGAAGAGATCTGCCCAAGGCCACAGCTGGGGTGGAGCAGAACAGCCCAATGTTGACTCCAGGAGTAGCAAACTGAGATTTCTCACTGGCCACTGCGATGTCACAGCTCGCCACGAGCTGGCAGCCGGCTGCTGTGGCCAAGCCGTTTACTTTGGCAATCACTGGCACTGGGAGTTTCTGGATTAAAGTCATAACCTGCATGCACAAAAGGCAGTGGTCACTATGGAAATTCAGGAAAACACGATCCTGTTTTGGAAGCCATCAAAAGCACCTTGCTCTCTATTCACCAAAGAACCCCCAAACTGTTAGATCTTGGCTCCTTTCTGATGAAAGGATGATGAAGGGCCGGTAGCTTTCACACATGGCTTTTACAGCATTCCTTAAATATAGGCTCAGCAATGTCTTAGAGATCATTAGTACTGGAGGAACTAAAACAAAAGGTTTTGAAGCAGTCACTGTTGTCACACTGAGGAGGATTAGGGGTTAAATTCTAGCTCCACCACGATCAGAGGGGATTTTACCCTTCTCTGCAAAGGCTCCAGGATTCACTTTAACTTCCCCACCTCCCTGATCTGTGTCTTTAACAAGAACTGGACAACCAGTGAGTTAGATCTTACTTTCACATTGTCTACTTGATGTTTAAGCTGATCCTGAACTTTTAACTAAATAAACGCTGGGAAAGAACATTTGATCAGAAGTGATTTGAAGGTGGTTATCCCCAGATAACCTGGGGATGTCTTTTGTAACTTTGTACAAAAGACATTGCCCAAACACTCAGCTGCAAGGAACACTGGCTAAACTAAGGAATACACCCTGACTGTGCCCATTGTTGGAGACATGGCACATTGGCATTCTAGCCCTTCTATTTACACATAGAGAAATCCAGGGAAAACATAACTGCACCAGGATCAAGCATTAAACTAGCAGAGCAGCAAAAATAAAGGAACGTGAAGGAATAATCTGTGCTTTAGCAAGGACATGACCAATGCTGTCCCTCCTTAAGCCAATGCTTGCTCTTAAGACCAGGCAAAGGCAGAGGCACTCAAGAAGAACTGCTTACCTCTGCACATAATTCAAACACTTGGGAATGATGCTTCACATCATCTTCACTTGACAGTTCCTTTAAATCATGGCCGGAACTAAATACAGGACCTTCAGCTGTAAAGAATTTCAGGAAAAGTCAGTCTGAATCAATAAAGAAATCAGGGGTTGCAGCACATCAATGTCCCAGCTAAAGGGATGTCAATGACATGTCAATGTTCAAAAAGGAGTTTGGGGAGGGAGTTTTGAACAGAATTCTAAAATATTGCCTTCTAGGCTTCGTGGTAACTTTAAATTGCTGCAATGCAACATTTAAGCACAGTAGCACCCATTATCACTTTTCAAGGTCTCATTTCACTTCCATTATACTTCACTCAGTTAGAAAGAATGCACTTCACACCTCTGAGCCCAGTTTTGTGTAAGGATCTTCAAAACAACTCCTCGGTACAACACAAACCTATCAGCTGGAGCAAGGCTGAAGTGCTCTGCTCTCAGACTGATAAATATACTTAGTCCCTATTTATTGTACCCAGAATTAATTACTAACTTTTGCTAAATAAACATCAACATTTTTTCTGTCATGGTGTTGAAGGTCACAATGGAAAAATAAAGAAAAAAGGTTATTCTGCTATAGGAGAACCAGAAGGGTTGTTGGAGTGTCTTCTCCACTACTAAACTGTCATCTAGAGAACCCCCAAAAGCACGTTCAGGGTTTGGGCAGCAAAAGAGGTTTCTGTGGAACTAAACTTTGGATTTGCTAAGATCAAAACACTCTATACAGGTACACAATCTTTACAGCAGTCTTCCTTTGTCATGTGACTACCTGCCAATCCAATGAACCAATGTGATGCTTTCCAATCCTGCAGAACTTCTCAGATATTTGTATGGATGTGGCATTTCCAGCTACAACTATGCAGACCAAACCTTACCTGTGGATTTTTTTCTTATGAATCAGATTATTGAGACACAATCTATCCAAAAATAACCACACAACTGTCAGTCAACTCATGGGGTTGGCAATATATACCTGGAGATTATTTACATCTGCATTTGAACCTCACTGGAGAATCTGCTGCAAAGTCTGTGTTAAAGGCCCAAAGCAGTCTCAGAGGAATCTTTTATTTTCTTGAAATTTCTTCTTTTGTGTTTTATTCAGCAGGGGAATCAGAAATAAACAGGAACATGCAATTTCTAAAAAACCAAATGCAATTGTGCTCACAAATTCCCAGAGCACTGTACTCCCAACACTTCAGTGTTTTGCAAAATTTCTAACTGCTGTTTGAAATGAGGAATATGTGTATTTAAACTCACCCCTGTGAAATCAGCTCCCTTCCACTCTTGTGTGTGTGCCCTAACACACAGTTTTCCTACGTATAGGAAACAGCATGATCCTAAATTAATAAACCAATTTATCTGAGATGTTTGGAAGGGGAGCAAAGGAAGGTTATCTTAAAACAGCAGAGGAAAAAAAGATGGCTTAAGTACGGCTCAAGTTTCATCATCTTTAAGATCTCTACAGCTTAATATGTAAATGAAAGGAAACTGTAACAGGCTCTGAGAGAGGCTGTTTTACATCCGTGGGTCATGGGTGTCTGTGGTATTGATATTGTGATCTCTCCTTCACTGGAGTGTTTTTAAAATAGTTCTGACAAACCACTGGCAACGATGAAGCTGATCCTGGCTCAGAGCAAGGAAACAGAGCACTGGATTTGCACAAACCTTGTTTTTTACTACACTCTGTACCTGTCAACAGGGCAACAGGCGCCATCCTAGCTTTGCCCCTTCCCGCACAAAACTCCTATGTGTGGATGTGAATGCTTTACTTTGATAACTCTTAGAACTTCTTTTATGTTTGGCTTTCGTTCTGTTTAAAGCATTCTTTACATACAATCTTAAAACCAATTAACCCTAACCCTAAACTGCCGAGTGTAAACACCCTCAATACCCCGACTGAAATGCCGACCTTTTGAAACGTGTTAATGCTTAGACATGTTGGCTAAAACCAAAGGCGTAACAACACCGCAGTCAATCGTTAATGCCGAGTTAGGAATGAGGAATTAAGTACAGGAGCGGGGAAGCTGGGGTGAGTATACAGGAAGACGGGTGCAGACAGCCGCGGGAGACCACGGGGGCATTAGGGAAACACACAGGTCCCTGCCTGCCCCGTTTCCCGTAGATCCCCGTAGCGAGGTTTGTGTTTCAGCTCGGCATTGCCCGGTGTGTGTCCCCTGCCCGCCCGCCCGCCCGGGTGCCGCGGTACCCGCGATGACGATGACGCGGAGTTCCCGGCTCTTGACGTCGTGCAGCAGGTCCCGCCGCAGGCTCTGTAGCATGGGCAGCGACAGCGCGTTCCGCCGCCGCGGGTTGTTCAGGACGATGGTGCTGCAAAAACCCGTGAAACACAGCGGGGTTACGGTCACCGAGCTCCGAACGCGGCCGCGTCCCGGAACCCCCGGCGCCCCCGCTCACCGCACGCCT